>RJWT010050975.1:0-10767 GCA_004365215.1 Cuniculus paca
AAGTCTGTTGTGATTCTGATAGGTTTTCCTTTATAGGTGATCTGTTTCTTTTCTCTAACAGCTTTTAGTATTCTGTTCTTGTGTTGTATTTCTGGGATCTTGATTATTATATGTCTGGGTATAGATTTACTTTAGTGATGGCTAGCTGCAGTTCTGTATACCTCACTTATCTGAATAGCACGTCTTTCTCCCATGTTTGGGAAGTTTTCTGCTAGTACTTCTGTAAATAGAATTTTTATGTCTTTTGTGTTGACCCCTGCTTCTTCATTGATACCTATCACTCATAAATTATTTTGCTTTCAATCATCTTGCAGTCTTTGAACTGTTATTTCCTGGTTCCTTATTATTTTTAAGAGGTCTTTCCTTTCCTGATCACAAGCTGCACACCTGTCTTCAAGGTCTGAAAGTCTATCTTCAGTTTCTTTCGAGAGATTTTTGCCAGCCTTCAATGGAGATTTTAATTTCCTGGATATCTCTTTGAATCTGTTTCATGCACTGAAAATCTCTCTTATATTGTTCATTCATGGTTTCCCTCATTTTCCTTTGCTCCTCTATTTTTTTAATCTATGTCTTCTTTAGAGAAGCATAGCAATTCTTTTATTATGCTTTTCATTTCTTCTTTTACCTGCGATAGTATTTCTGTTCTAATTTCTTTTATAGCCTCATGGAGTTGTCTCTTTACTTCAGTTGCCATCACTGCAGAAACTTCAGGTGTGCCACTCTCGATCTCTTCCATGTTTTCATCCCCTGGACGTGCTCTGTTTGGGTTGGAGTCCAGGGACTGCCTTTTGTTTCTTCATCTTGACATTTTCCTGGGTTCTTCCAAACAAGTGGGTAGTGGGGTTTCGGGAACCTCCCACGTTGGTTACAATTTCTCTGGAGCATGACTGTTCGGTTTTCCTGGCCAGTGCTGGCTAGAGGCATCCAGTGGTGGCTATTGGGTGCTCTGGTGCAGGGCCCACTTCTGTTTTTCCCCTCCCTTGCTGGTTAGCTTGGGGTGGAAGCATCTGGAGGGCTGCTGGAATGCATGCAGAGCAGGGCCTGCTTCTGCCTTTCCTCTGAGCTCTTTCCCAGAGAGCAGCCTCTCCCTTTGTGGTTGGAATGCACTCTGAGAAGGGCCTGCCACTGCCTTCCCTCTGAGCTCGTTACTGGCAAGTGGCATCTCCCTTTGTCCATTGGAATGCGCTTCAAGCAGAGCCTGCCTCTGCCTTCCCTCGGAGCTCCTTACTGGAGAGCAGCCTCTCCCTTTGTTCCATTCATTATTTTTGTGACTTACTTATTTTATTTAGAATAATGTCCTCAGAGTTCATCTGTGTTATAACATGATTCAGAATATGCTTACTTTTAAGGCAAAGTAATGCATTATGTTCACAGTACATTTTGTTTATTCATTCATCTATCAATGAACACCTTGGGTTGCTTTTACCTTTTATAAATAATGTTGTGGACTTAAATATACAAATAGTTCTTTCAAGTCCATGTTTTCAGTTCTTCTCAGTAATATACCCAGAATTCCTAGATCATATAGTAATTCTGTTTTTAATATTTTTTCAATTTTTATGTTTGCAGTTTCAATTTTTATGATTACATTACTTTTGAAGAGTTGGCACATGCACATAAATAAATTATTTTTTCATTCTCTTCCCTCCACCTCCATCTTTTAGTCCCCTTCCCATTTACAAACGTTCTACCTCCCTAATTTGTGTTATCTGTCTTTTCTTTTGTGCTTTTTTTATATTTTGAGTTTCTCATATAAGAGAAACCATGTAGTATTAAAGCTGTGTGTCTGATTTATCTCACTTAACATTATGGTCTCAAGGTGCATCCATTATCCTTTAAATGGCTCAAGTTTATCCGTCTTGGCTGAGTCGTACTCTACTGTGGATAAATACTACCCTTTCTTTATCCATTTACCCATTTTATCTTCTAGTAGTTTAAGTGTTTCTGTTTTTACATTTAGATTTTTGAGTTTTATTTTAGTACATGGTGGAGACATACCAGTCTATATTTAATCTTCTGCATGTGTATACCCAGTTTTCCTAGCACCATTTGTTGAAGATGCTATCTTTCCTCTAGCATATGTTTTTGGCCCCTTTGTCAAAGATCAGATAGCCAGGTATGCCTAAGGTTGTTTCTGCACCCTCAGTTCTATTCCTTTGATCTGTGCTCTGTTTTTGTGCCATTATCATGCTGTTTTTATCACTGTAGCTTTGTAATACAATTTAAAATATGGGATTCTGATGTCTTCTGCTTTGCTCTTTTGCTTAGAATTGCTTTGGGTGCTCTGGGGTTTCTGTGTTTCTAAGATTACTTTTTCTACTTCTGTAAAGAATGTCAAAGGCATTTTGATAGGGATTACATTGAATTTGTAGATTGCTCTTGGCAGTATGGCCATTTTGACAATATTAAATCTACCAAATTATGAATATAAGAGGTACTTTTATCATATGTTATCTTCAATTTCTTCAGTGTTCTGAAATTTTCATTGTAGAGGTCTTTCACCTCTTTGACTAGATTGATCTCTAGATCTTTTCTTTTCTGTGATTTTCTGTGATTTTATTTAAGGCTACTGTGAATGGTATTGTTCTGATTTTTTCCTCAGGTAGTCCATTAGTGGTGTACAGTAAACTTCCTGATTTTCTAATGTTGATTCAATATACTGCTACATTGTTGAATTCATATGTCAGCTCCATAAGTCTTTATAGTGTTTTGGGATCTTCTAAGTATAGCATCCTATCATCTCCAAACAAGGGATAAGTTGACTTTTTTCTTTACTATTTATATCCTTTTATTTTTCTCTTGCCTAATTTCTCTACCTAAAATTTTAAGAAGTGTATCAAGAGTAGTAAGAGTAGACATCCTTGTCTTGCTCCTAAGCTCTCATTTTTTTATAGCAATAATTTGTCTTCCCTCTTTATCTAGAGATTTATCCATTTTATTGAACTTTTCAGGGAATAATTTTTTTATTGTTTTTTCTCCTTCATTTTTTCTTTTGTATTGACTTCTATGGTATACTTTATTATTTCCTCTATTTTACTTATTTCATATTTAATTTTGGTTCTGTTTTCTTAAGGTAGAAGTTGAGGCAATTTACTTCAGAGTTTTCTCCTTTTCTAACAAAGACATTTAATACTATCAATTTCTAAGTACTGTCTTAGCAGCAGTCAACAAATTTTGGTGTGATATTCTTTCATTTTTATCCATTTTTAAATACTTTCTCATTTCTCTTTTGATTTATTTGAGTCCTGGGGTTATTCAGATTTATGTCATATATTTTCACATCTTTGTATATCTTCCACAAATTTTTCATGTTAATACAGTACTTTCTAATTTGATTCTGTCATAATGAGAGAACTTGCTTTGTATGACTTGAATTTTCTTAAATTTATTGACATTTCTATAGTTGAGTATATCATCTGTATTCCTTGTACACTTGAAAAGAACATGTATTCTAGTGTAAGGATTTCTATAAGTAAAGCATTGTGAACTTTTAAGTAGAACCATTATTTCTTTGTTTTATTTTGGTTTTTATTCTACTTAAGATCTTTACTCTTTCCAATGGTCATTGTTTAGAAAATAAAAATATTATAAAGCAAAATTTTCTTGTTTTTCAAGTACACTTCAATTTTCAGTGATCATCAATGGAAAAAGAAGTCTTTAAAATTTTCTAACAACTATAGAGAAATCAAATATAATTTTCCCAAATATTTTTCCACTGATTCAGCACAGAAATGATCAAGTTCAATGTGAAAAAAGAATACAAAGAGAATGGAATATTTTTATGCATATAATTTAAGCCAGATTACAGAAATAGCTCAGTTTAATATGAAAGTCAAAGTGAAAAGATCACATCTCAGTCTGAATCTGTCAATTTTTGATACATTTGAAGCTCAGCCATTGTTGTCTTTCTGTTATCTATGACTATGATTAATTTTATGGAAATCACTTTATTAATATAGTTCCAAACCTCCTCCTTTAGCATGGTTATGTTGACATTTTTACTTGTTCTGTAAGAAACTTAGTGCCCCAGTTGAGTTTTTACCTGTCCTAAACTTGCTAAACAGTGTTCCAAAAATAGCAACCAGAGCCCAAGGAAAGGGCAATTGAGGGAAGAAAAGAGACAAAACATCACAATCTATATAATTTTGAGGCTCTAAGAACCAGAGAGTAAAGGTTTATTACAGTCTAATGCAGCATTACTTTTTATAACATGTGGAACTGATATTGACTACTTGATATGCAACCAGTCCAAACTGAGTTGTGCTGTTAATGTAAAATACACACCAGATTTTGAGAACTTTATCGGACCAAGGGAGTGTGAAATATCAAATAGATAATTTTATATTGATTTTAATTTGAAATGTTCATATTTTATGTGCATTGGGTTAGATAAACTATTTTATCACATTTAGTTTTACCTATTTATTTTTACTAGTTTTTAAATAGGGCTACTAGACAATTTTAAATTCCACATATGTCTTAGATTATTCTGTATTTCAGTCAGGCATTGTTATTCTAGAGTCCCATGCTAGGAACTCAGCCCAAGACAGTGGTCTTGCTTTACTTTACCTTCAGTTCCAGGTCTGAATTTGTTCTGTAGGTGTTAATTATTGTATGTTTCAAAGCCGGTTTTACAATTTAAGAAATTACTTTCCTATCAATAATGCATTGGAAAATTGTTTAGCCAAGATTTTACCTGTTGTACTATTGCCATGGCCTTTTGACACATGTCTTTAGGGATGAAGTGATGTTATTTTTATGGACACTTTCCCAATATGGTCTGTTATGAGCACATACCAGACCTAACATTGTGCTCTATAAACTTGATGAACTAGTTTCTGGATTCCACCCTTGCAGCCAGAGTATTTGCAAAGGATATTGGCCTAGATCACCACAAAAACAAAAAAAGATATGCCCTTTCTTAGTAATATTTTAATTGAGTCAGTTGAAATAAGAAATGGAATGTCAAAAGAGTTTAGACAATTAAGAAATAAAGGTCATTAGAGATCATTGAGTCCAAACTCTTTCTGAAGGAAAAAAGTAAGGTCCACAGAGGTGAATTCATTTGTTCATGACCACAGCAATGTATCATAACCTATCAGGGATGAAATTATCATTTCTGTTGCTATTCAGTTTTGTGCTTTTTTTTAGTATACTGCAGAAGGTCTTTAAACAGTAATGCTGTTCAACCCTTATCATTTCTTCAGACTTATTTAGAGAAAAAAAATTTATATAAACTGTCTTAATGTTGGAACTTTTTTTTTTTTTTGGCGGCACCAGGGATTGAACTCACAACCTCGCACTTGCCAGGAAGGTGGTTAGGCCACTGAGCTAAATCCCCTGCCCTTGTCTTTCCCTGGCCCTTGTCTTTTTGAGACAGAGTCTCACTATGCCGTTCAGGCTGATCTTGAGCTCACTTTGTAGCCCAGGCTGGTCTCAAACTCACAATGATCCTCCTGTCGCAGCCTCCTGAGTGCTGGGGTTACAGGTGTGTGCCACCAGGCCCGGCCATGTTGGAACTTTTATTGAGGTAAAAATCAGTACATCTCATTTCTAATGTAGAATATGTGTGTAAAAGCTGATGTGTATTATAATCTGGGTTTAAAAAATAATGATCATTTACATGGCTGGAGTTGTGTATACATGTAGATTGGTTGTCATGTTTAATTTGTTTATATTTTTTAAGCAATATAAAACCATATGCAAAATAACAGCCATTAACTAATGGCATATGGACATGGAAAGGAAAAGAAGTGAGTCCAGATAGCCTATTCATCTTCCAAGGTAGCTCAAGTGCCTCGCATTCATAATACCTTTCCTGATTGCTATGGTGGAATCACTCCCTGCCTCTTCTATATTCCCAGAACACATTTCTCTACTTCTAGTGTGGCATCTTGAAACACATTTTTGCATTAGCTATCACTGCCCCTGCTGGTGTGTTACTTCCACTAGCTTATAAATTCCTACAAGATGAAATGTAGATGTTTTGTACGCATGTTATCCTTTTCTATTAGAGGAAAAAATAAAGACATAAAAGTGTAAATGAAGTAACATGAGCTTATAGCTTTGAAATACTTAAAATTTATTCTTAAGAATTTGGGACAAGGGCCAGGGATCTAGCTCAGCGGCCTAAGCGCCTGCTTGGCAAGCAAAGGTTGTGAGTTCAATCCCTGGTGCTGCAAAAAAAGAAAAGAAAAAAAAAGAATTTGGGACAATAAGCCGGGCATGGTGGCTCACGCCTGTAATCCCAGCACTCGGGAGGCTGAGACAGGCGGATTGTTGTGAGTTCGAGACCAGCCTGGGCTACAAAGTGAGTTCAAGGCCAGCCTGAATGGCATAGCGAGACCCTGTCTCAAAAACAGGGCTGGGGATCTAGCTCAGTGGTCTAAGCACCTTCCCGGCAAGCGCAAGGTCATGAGTTCAATCCCCGGTGCCACAAAAAAAGAAAAAAGAATTTGGGACAATATATTTTAACCAGAGACCCAATATGGCTGAATAGGGGAGGAGCCATGTGGGAGTTGCTTAGAGAAAATCATCTGAAAACACAGGTAACTGGAAGAAAGGGAGGGACATACATTTGGATGCCAAAATCTTATTTGAAGTAAAAGACTTTTATATCAAACAAAATATAGGAGTAATACTTTATGAAACAGCAAAGCAGCCTACAGAGCTGGTTATGGGAACTCCCCCTCTGCATGGAGCAAGACCCACCATTCTGAGAACTTGCCAAATAAGTGATGGACTGCAACAGTGTGGCAAACCCAAGCCACACAGGATATTTGAGATACCCTCTTTTGCCCTTCTCCAAGCAGAGAATGTTACAGCTGGGCAGCAGATTTCTCCAGCACACACAAAGGCAAGTGACCAAGAAGCTGCTCCCTCCCCAATAGGCTGCTAGTGTTTTTGTTTTTGTCATCGTCGTCATCGTCGTCATCGTCGTCGTCCTTCTTCTTCTTCTCCTTCTCCTTCTCCTCCTCCTCCTCCTCCTCCTCTTCCCCCGCCATCCTTCTCCCCCTCCTCCTGCATCACAGCAGCTAACTGAAACCTCTAGGGACAACAAGGTTAGGGCCTTCAGCAGCAATGGTGAAAGTAGCAAGCAAAACAGCACCACCCCTTCTGCCCTGTGAGAGAAGAGAAATGCAATGGAGTGGACCAGACAAGATTGTGAAAGAGCCAGGTTGGGCCAACTATATGTGGAACTGGAAGTTGCCTGGGACTTTCTCTGAGGTTGCCACAGCAGTGCAGAGAAGCAATGCAGAGAAAAATAAGTTAAGAGTCATGGGTGGGCCACTGAGGGACATACAGAAATTTGCTTTCCTGAAGAGTGACCCCTGCACCCACATCCGGAAGCCAAGATCAGCCCTGGACCCAGCACTAATTCTACTGCAGACTTGGCTGGGTTACCCACCAGAAACTTGGGCTCTGAGTTGGACACTACAACAGAAGTGAGAGCACCAGAGGAATTTTACTGGGTTTTTCTTTTTGTTGTTGTTCATTTGTTTTCTTTTTTAAGTCTGTTTTTTAGTTGTTTAGGTTTTTACTTTTGTTATTTTATCTTTTTTCTCTCTTCAGTTGTCTTCCTTGACTTTTTTCATATTTTCATATGATTGAACATTGTGTCTAGTCTTTCTAGTTCACTTCAATATTCTTTTGCTTTGTCCTTCATTCTTTTTCTCCTGTACTCTTCTCCAGTTTCCTAAAACTTGGGTTATTATCTTTCATCTTTCAGCCTTGCTGTCACTACATTTCTCTTCATCTATCTATTTTTCCCCATCTTTCTTAAATTTTCACACACACACACAAGGTAAAGCCACTCTGCTAAGGGGAAAAAAACAGCATATAAATAGTACTGGTTTATATTGGATTTTGTAAAATAAGTGTAGATCTTGCATCCATGGTTACAGGTACTAAATTGATAGTTATCACAGTTTCATGCTGTTATTATTGCAGATTGTACTACTTTAGCCAGGGTGTCATATGTTTTCTAAGCAGTTGTTCTCCCTTGTATGACAACACTGTGATTGTTTGGGGCATGATCATCACAGAATCCAGTATCAAAGAACTAGAAGCTGAGCCAAAGAGATAGCAACTTCTCCCTAATAAATTGAGAGGGTAGGATCTTGGGACAGAAACATAGGTCTAGAGCCAGCTAAACCTAGAAGACATCTCTGAGGAATAGACATTTCCTAAGGAAGCCTCAATACTAGAGATAAAACTACCTATCATAAGCAGTTTGTAAGCATCAACACAGAAAACAAAGTTTCGAAAAAGAGAAAATGACACAGAAGCAAAATCCAAGTACAGACTTCCAGCCCACCAAGGACAAGTCCAGGGGACAATGAGATAGAGAAAATCAGTAGCCACCAATTTGAGTTTTCTGAAAAGTTAGCATCAGAAATAGAGAGAGAGAGAGAGATTGAGAGATTACCAAGGCTATAGAAAAAATCAGATTAGAAATAATGTCTTAGGTTTAAAAAAATGACAATCAAACTGAAGGACTTAGTGACTCTAGAGCAGACACAGATTTAAAGAGAGAGAGAGAGAGAGAAGCTTAGGAAAATTATGGAAATCGTGAATGCCCAACATAGGAAAGAAATGGAATCCATGAAACAGATTCTAACAGATATTCATGATATTAAAAATTCCATTGAAAGTATATGCAGCAGAATGAACCAAGGTGGGGGCAGAATATCAGCTCTAGAACACAAGACAGTGGTTAGTGGTCAAAAGATTTCTTAAAAATAGTGAGGAACCATGAAGAATCAATTGAACAACTACAAGATTATACAAAGAAGAGCAATGTAAAATTTATCAGTCACTGAAAAAGCGAGACGGGGTAAATGATGTTTAAAAAACTTTTCACAAAAATAATGGCAGAAAACTTCCCAAACATGGAAAAAGAATTTGACACAGTTAAGTGAGGCATATAGAACTCCAATTAGTTGTGATCCAAACAAACAAACAACAACAACAAAAAAACCACCAATGCATATAATAGGATTCCAGAAATTCAACACAGGACAGAGTATTAAAATTCATTGGGTGGAGGGAAACATGTATAAAGGAAAGCCCATCAAAATCACAGTGGACTTCTCAACAGAAACCCTAAGTCAAGGAGAGCTTGGAGTAAAATATTTCAAGTCCTGAAAGAATAAATACTCCAACTCAGATTGATATACCCTGCAAGACTATCTTTCAAAATCAATGCAGAATATAGGATACATCCATAACAAAAAACCTGAAGAAATTCATGACTGCCAAACCAGCCCCAAAATGTTCTGAAGCATGTTATAGAAAGAGGTAAATAAGGCTACAATCCCAAGAACACCAGCAGAAAGAATCCACTAACAAAGGCAATTAAACAGTGAGGAAAGAAAGGGAAGCAACATGAAAATAACATGACAGGGATAATTCACTATATATGTTATTGCCATCTATGTAAATGGTCTCAATTCACCAATTAAAAGAAACACAGTGGCAGAATGGATCAATGAACAAGCTCCAACAATATGCTGCATACAAGAAACATATTTAACTCAAGAAATTCATAGACCAAATATCAAAGGATGGAAGATAATTCTTCATGCAACAGGAACCCAGAAAAAAGTAGGGATAGCTATTCTATTTGCAAACAAAGTGAACTTCAAGCCAGAAAGACAAAGAATGTCACTACATACTTATTAAGGGAAAACTACAAGAGAAAGAGATAACCACCATAAATATGCATGCACCAAATACTGCTGCACCCAATTATATAAAACAAATATTAACGGACATGAAAAATCAAATAAGCACTAACACAATTGTAACAAGAAACCTCAGTACCCCACTCTCACAAATAGATCCATTGGACAAAATTTAACAAAAAAAATCAGAACTGAACCAAATTCTTGAACAAATGTAATTGGTAGATGTGCACAGAGTGTTCTACCCACATCATCAGAATGCACATTTTTCTCAACTGCACATGGGATGTTCTCCAAAATAACCCATATAGTAGATCATACAAGATGCTTAAGTAAATGCAAAGGAATTGAAATTACCCCATACATATTATCAGACCATATTGCAATAAAATTAGAAATCAAGGGCAAAAGAAACCACAAAACTACATTAGCACATGGAAATTAAATAACACCCTCCTGAACAACCAATGCATCACCATTGAAATTAAAGTGGAAATTAGTTTCTACAATTAAAGAATAATGCCAATACAACCATCAGAACTTGTGGGATGCAATGAAAGCAATCCTATGAGGAAAATTTATAGCAATGAATTCCCACATGCAAAAAAGTAGAACAAGATCAATAAGTCATCTAATGTTGAACATCAAGCTTTTAAAACAGGAGCAAAACAAGACCAAAGCTCATACAAGAGAGGAAATTATAAAAATCAGAGCAGAAATTAATGCAACTGAGAGTAAGAAAACTGCCATGTCCAGTGTGGCTCTTGAAAACGCCACAAGGAGGATGGTGGGCAATGAAGAAAACAAGAGTCAAGATGCGGAAAGCTGAGGTCAGGTGGAGCCCCTTCTCCTGATGGGAGAAAGGAACTGCCCAACACCTGGAGTGCATTTATTTATGTAGTCAGTGTATGAATATGTTCATGAAGAGTGTAAGGGGAGGGTAGAATCTGAGACAGGAAGAATATCTGATCTATAGCAGAACAGCTTAATCTACAGCAGCATAATCTATAGCAACAGGGGAACAAGAGGACACTTATCTACATTATCTCATGTGAAGGTCAATAACTGTGTGCATCAGATC
>RJWT010050976.1:0-10768 GCA_004365215.1 Cuniculus paca
AACAGAGAAATATAAAAGACGGCCTGCAAGTATTGCAAAAAGCAGCAAGTCTTGAACCTTTGCAGCTTCCAAACTGCAAGGGTGAAACGCTTTATTTGGAGAAGAAAGCTTCAGAGCACTATGTTCCAGAATGGCAACAGAGGTCACAGGAGGTTCCAAAATGGTGGTGGCATAGAAAATCTGTTCCTCACAATCAGGTTCAGAGTGCCCAGTGATCCAGGCACTTGACCCCTACAGCCAAGAGAGAGGAAAGCCTGGCTACTGCTCCAACTGGCAGCAGACCTCAGTGTCATCCACATGGTGCTGGTTTTAGGTGCACACAGAATGCACAAGTTCTGAGGTTAAAAAGGCTTCCACCCCAATTTCAGAGGGCCTGGGAAGCCAGGCAGTGTGCCCCTGTAAAGTTGTGAGTGTGAAGCCAAAGGTGCAATGGAAACCCCAGAAGTTTGGAAAAGCCAAGAACGTGATTCATCTAAGGAAACCTACAATGAGCAAGCAAAAACAGCCCAAGAGAGAAATTGTGAGAGCTAAAACCCCTGGTGCCATGGGGGCGGAACCACACAAGCCCTTTGGAGCTCACAATTTGCCACGGATTCCTTCAGATGCTGGACAAACAACTATAGGATTTAACATTTACCCTACTGGATTTTGGACTTGTTTTGGTCCCAATGCTTTGTACCCTCCTGTTTGTAACTTTTGGAATGAAAATGTTTATCTTGTGCCATTGCATGTTGAAAGTGTTTAACTTTGTTTTCATTTGTACAGGGGTATGTAGCTAACTAGGAGTTTGCCTTCCCTGTTGGAGGAGACATGGAACTTAAACTTTTCAGCAATGCTGAAACTGTTAGGACTTTGGCAACTCTTGCAGATAGACTAAATGCCTTTTGCATAAAGGGATGTACATGAGTCTTTTGATGTCTAAGGACAAAATGTTAAATTTCTAATTAATGTAATGTTGATAGACTTACTGCTGATTCTTAAGAATTGTTAAAGCTGTGTTATAATGTTCAAGTTGCAAAATGTTAAGCATGTCTTGGTATCTGGAGGCTACTTTAGAGAAATATGTCTGGTTGCCAAGTTGACAAGGGGTGGATTGTTATGGTTCATACACTGTGTCAACTTGAGCAGTTTAGAAGTTTAACTGAGAGACTCAGCAGGGAGCCAGGGTTCTTACTTTGTAAATATCCTCATCCTGTGCAAAGGAGGGCAAGGACATTTTGTGAGTGCTACACCTGCCCTGGAGTAGGGGTAGCCTATGTACAATACAGGGGTAGAGAAGAGACTTGTGTTTTGCTCTTTTGTGCTCTGGCTGCTGCCTTGAAGTGTTGCCCCATGCCACCCTGCCTTGGAGCCAGCTGATTATGGACTGAAATCTCCAGAAACTGTAAGCAAAATAAACCTTTCCTTCCTTCACTTTGGGTGTCATGTGTTTTGTCCCAGCAACAAGAGAAAAGTAACCAAAATAATATTATATATAAAGATCACTCAAGAAATTATATACAAGGAAAGTGCAGGAAATCTGTACACAACACTGAAGACAGACATTCCATCTAAGGGCCTGAATTCCATAGCAATAACTTGCATAAGTTCAGTTGAAAACCTAGAGCTCACAACAATGACTCAGGCAAGTGTATTTCACGGATCTGCACTGGGAAGGCCCCAAGGTCAGCCATGGAAACTAGAAGTCTGTGCCAGTAGGGTGAAGGATCTGTGCCAATAGACTGAAGGTTCTACACTGGAGCCAAGAAGCAATGCTCAAAATAAGGATCAGGGCTCCCCTGAAAAGTACCACAGCTATCCTCAGTGACAATGAGGTCCCAAGCTCCTCCAAGGATGAAAAGAGCTGTGTACCTATCAGGAAGACAGCATGACAAACTTCTCCTAGAGATTAAACAGCACACGTCTTCCCCTCTGGAACCAGGAAGTGATGCTCAAAGTAAGGACCAGAGCTCCCCCAAAGTGAACTGCGGCCATTCTCAGCAACAAGATTCTGAGCTCTTCTGGTGATAACAGTTGAGTTCATATCAGGGGAGCCAGCATGACAGGCTCCTCCAGGAGGACCAATTGCTCCAAACAACCACACTTAGGAAAACCCACAATGCTACTCTTCCTCTCTATGTCTTTTTATTCTGCAAACAGTCCTCAGGTGGGCCATCTACACTCAACACCAAGTTGATTCAATTCAGCTGGCGGTTGAGTTGACTACCAGTTACCAATCTACAACATTGTAGTAGGCAAAAACTTTATGAAAAATACCCTGATCATACAGGAGATATCACAAAGAATCAACAACTGGAATTTCACCTTAGTAGAAAGCCTGCACAGAAAAAGAAATCACCAATGGAGGGAAGAGACAACACATCAAGTGGGGAAAAAATATTGCCAGCTATTACTCAAACACAGACTAATATCTAGAATATATAAAGAACTCAAAAAAATAGGATTCCCCAAATTTAAAATCCAATCCAAAAATGGGCATCTGAATTGAATATGCACTTCTCAGATGAAGATGTAAAAATGGCAAATAAATATATGAAAAAAATGTTCAACATTTCTGGTCATTAGAGAGATGCAAATTAAAGCAACACTAGATTGTGTCTCACTCCAGAAACAATGACTATTATCAAGAAGTCAACTAATAAAAAATTCTGCTGAAGCTGTGGGGGTAAAGGAACTTTCTCCACTGTTGGTGGGCAGTGTGGACTGGCGCAACCACTGTCAAAATCAGTGTGGAGATTCCTCACACAACTAAAACTAGAGGTTCCATTTCACCCAGCTAATCCCCATCTTGGTATGTTCACAAAAGAATTAAAAGCATCATGTCACAGTGATATATGCACACCCATATTTATAGCAGCACAGTTTGTAGCTAAATCTTGGAAAAGGCCCAAATGTCCATCAACCAATGAATGGATAAAAGAAGATGTTTTGTTTTCAATACAGTGGAGTATTACTCAGCCATAAAGGATAAACTTGAGACATTTCTAGGTAACCGGGTACACCTTAAAAGCACACTGATTTTTTTATTGTTGAATTTTTGAGACAGGGTCTCACTATGCAGTTCAGAGTGTCTTCAACTCATTATATAGCCCAGGCTGGCCTTGTACTTGAGCTAATCCTCCTGCCTCACCTTCCCAAGTGCTGGTATTACAGGCATGTGGTACCATGCCCAGTGAGACCATACTCTTAAGTGAAATAAATCGCACACGTGTAAATATTGCACTGGTTTCCTGGTGTAAGAAATTGAAAGTTTAAATAAGTACCAAAATGTATAATAAATATGGTGAAATAGGAAGAAAATGTTCAAATTAGAAGCGGAACTAAGGATGCCAGAAGGGGAAAGGAAAAGAAAATATAGATGAGAAAAGAAGGAAAAAATGGAAACAAAGCTTTTGTAAATAAGGAGAGGAAGAAAGATTGAAGGAAGGGGAGTGGAATGGGAAAAAAAGAAGCAAGATATATTATACAGGTACAAATTGCCTATGATGAATGTGATCTTATGTATATAAAAGAAAAACAATGTTGACATCTAGTATTTGGTTTTAAGTTTCCTTTACTGGAGAATATTTATGTAGTGACTTTCTCTATGAAGAACCAAAAGTCCTACACAAACAAATTTTAGTCCATGCAAAAATTCATTTCATAGTTTTTTGGTCAAAGGAAGGTTAAGCACAAAAAACATAAGCCACTCAGTAAAAACTTCAAGACAACAGCAAAGAACAAGAATTTACTAGACATGGGAAACAAAAATGAGAAGATGCAAAGAAACCAAAAGTTCACGGAATGTGAGGATTCATGGAGATGTTTATGCGAAACACAACTAATGTGGTTACCTAAATGAAGTCTGAGTTCAAACCCAGTCCCAATATTTGAGAAGCATAAATTCCTTCCCAGAATTAACTAAAAACTTTATTTCTATAGATAATAGTCCACAAAAAGTAAATTTTCTCTGACATAATACTTGAGGTTCAATCCAGTACTTCAAGAAGTATGAACAAAAATAATAAATAGAAGGGAAGATAGTTTCTACTCACAAAAGATGTAATCTTATGTAAAGAAATCCCAAGAAAGCTACAGCAAACTAAAGTACTAAAACTAATAAACTTTAGCAAGAACATAAGGCACAAGATCAATACAAAATTGTTTTTATGCTCTAGTATTCAACAATTACAAAATAAAATTTAAAAGTCTATTGACAATAGCATTAAAAAGAATAAAACATGTAGAAATACATTTAACAGAAAAAGGTTAACACTATTCTACTAAGAAGTAGAAAATGTTCATTGGAAAAAAATAAAGATCAAAGTAAGCTAAGACACATTCATGTTCATAGATTAAATGACTCAATATTTTTAAGATAGCCACTTTCTCAAGCTGATTTGACAGTTCAGTGACAGTTCAGTTCAGTGATTTCACAGCAGTTAACCTCTTGCTTATTTCCAACAGAGAAATTGAAATAAGACCTTAGAGGAGTTTTTGTTGTTGTTGCTGCTGTTGCTGTTGTTGTTGTTTTGTTGTTGTCATTTGTATTTTCACCTCCTCAATTCTAGTAAGTTCTCTCATATTGTCTAGTGAAGATTTTGTTCCTGCCCTCAGCAACTGCACCTGGCTTAGCTCTCCATCAGTGCCAAGGTGGACTATTCTAACCAAAATTTTCTCATTTGACATATTCTAAGTACTAAGAATTCAAACAAACAGAGCAAACTATTTTACCATTACATGCAAGGACACAAAATTTATAAAACAAATACTCTTGATTTTCCAAGAGAAGAAAGGGTTCCATCTCCATGACTAAGCAGACTGTAGCAAGAACAATTTCACTTATTCAGGGGTGAGACAGAAGGAAGGAGGAGGCAGAGGAAATAGAAAAAGAGAAAGAAATTGGAAATAATCTTGGTCACAATTTCACCAAGATATTAGTCATGCTAAAATATACTTGAGAGAAATATCCCAGTAGAAAATTGTGACGCTACCTTTCTACATTTTGAAGGGGAAAAAAATTCACTCTCTTTTTTTTTTAAACAGTGATATTTGAAACACCATTGCTGTGAGGGGTGTGTAAGGTAAGAAAAGGAACTCAAGGAGCAGACTTTCCTGTTCAATCCTTGCTTCCCTAGAAATAAAGACTTGGCCAGGTTCCGGTTTCCTGCACATCTTGCTGCTTCTGGTTGCAGCTGTAGTCTGTGTCATCTGCTCCTGGCTGCCAGACAAAATTCCCGACCTATCAAACATTCCAAAGTCTCTGCAATGAGACAGGCTAATTTCTTAGAATCTTGATGCTTTCTTTATTACAAACTCTAAGAAGCCAAAACAAGAGAAGCGAGAGAAAAGTGTACCCAAATGTCTCTTTTACTCCTCATCACAAATGTAGGGGATCACTTTCTTTATTTTGCCTGTTCAAGCACCATTCATGTTTTATGTTTACATTTCCTGTGAATAATGCATGAGGACAGTGAGCTAAAAAAATGAATGAATTAGCATGTTCATCAACCTGCTAACTATTGTATCTGCAGGATTTTCAGGATTGCTCCACTGGCAGCAAAAAAATAGAAATCTAGGCATAACACTTCAGAAAGCCCTAGGCACTGGAACAGTGTAAGTAGCGCAACCAGTGTGTAGTCAATGCAAGCTTATGTCACAGTTACTCATCAAACTTCCTTAGGGATTAAGAGGATGACAAATTCAATAGGTTTTTGCAAAAGCAATTATTTTTCCTTTAACATTATTTTTTCTCGGAAAATAATAACTTAATAATAAAACTAAATGAATTAAACAATAAATATCAGTGTGTAGTCACATTTCTATTGAAAAAGAATTTGAGAAATTATTATTAGAAAAGGAGTATATAATTTAAAAAGTGCAAACACTTAAAAACATTTTAAGTGCCATAGTATTTATTTTTGTAAAAAAGAAAAGGAGGTAAAATGAAGAACTACTATTCAGCATGGTTTCTCATCATTTATTCAAACATTTTGATTTCCTGTTAATATAATGAAAATAAACATACTTAACAGAGAATATTCCAAATTAATGGTGAAACTATGTTGCCAGGAAGACTAAGGGTACATTTGTAAGTGCCGCCTCCTATCCCATTTTTGTAATGAACTATATTAAAGTCCCACAGTAGAAAACTGAGTTGTAACTCATAATTGTTTTGGACCACAGTTTTAAACACAAAATACTCAACTTCTACAATTCTTCCTTGTATGGCTTGACCTTGAGGATAAAAGAGAAACAGTTTTCTAATGTATGAATTTGTTAACAAATAATTACTAAGAGCCTATGGTGTACCAAGTACTGTGCTGGGCACTAAATAATAAACAGAAAGTCAAGGGAAGCAGGTGGGATCCCTCTGCCCACATGTAGATCACTCAACACATCAACCAGCCCTAAAACTTAATGATAAACCATATATTAACTTCCCACCCTAGAGGTTCATGAACAGACAGCATTTAATTGTATGTTTTATGTTGTTATTATTTTAGACTCTACTTACAAATGAAGGTACATAATTAGAAAGTGACTTTTAGAAAGAATAGTCTAATAAAAATTGTCTCTTAGACAACTTTTTAGAGTTTATAATTCTAAAGTTATATACGTCAGAAATGAACCCCGACAGATCTGAAATATACACTGTCTCACAGAGACAGGCAATGGTTTGCTAATTGAGCAATTAAATAGCATGGATGTTTAGTATATTTGTACTATCTAAATTTTGTTGAAATACTATTTACTTTTTTCAAGAAAGTATACAGACCCTTTGAAGAAATCTATGGAATATTTTCTGCTAAAAGTTGTCCTTCTGAGTAAGCTCACAGCACTGTTGGTAGTTAATCCAGATGACTTTTGTGAGGGGTTCTCTGTTGGTGAGGTTGGAGTTCTTGATACAAGTAGGAAAATGCTGTCTTTCTGTAAAATGAAAATAATGATCATCATACTGAAAATATGATGTAATGTCATACAAATTAAAGAGAAAGTTTTTAGCAACATGAGTGTAGCTACAGATGGGAGGCAGTACAGCCTTGTGGAATTATGGTGGTGCTAGGCGAATGTAGGATCCATCTACGTATCTTTTGGTTTTTTTTTTTTTTTTTTGGTATGGGGGATCGAACTCACAACCTCGTGCTTGCCAGGCCGGCACTTATGCCGCTGAGCTAAATCCCTGGCCCTGTACTAGGTGAATTTAGTACAGTAGATTCCCACATGCATAAATACACTCAACATCTGTGAAGGAACAAAAAGATATAGAAACAGGGAGTGGCTATAAAAAGTCTTTATTCTCAAATGACTAAGAATGTCTTACGAAGAAATATAGTTTCGATGTATGTTGTGAAGAACAATAAGGAAACAGAGGAAATAATGCTAAGAAAGGTAGTAAAAAAAGAAGTTGAAACTTTTTCTTCCTAATGGAAGAAAATAACAAGACAGTTTCTGAATGTATCTTGCACGGACTTTTATTGTGCATCTTCTCTATAAACCTCTCTTACTTTTTATACTGCAGTTTAATTATTTTAAGATATTTAGTTTCTAATTCGTATTTTGCATTTTTTTGTAGTTTCCCCAGCTCCTATGACATGAGTTGAATTCTGTGTAAATTAACAAAATACAACTTCAACCATAACAAACCTTTGTTTCACCAGTCCCTAAAAATCATATTTCCTTTTTATTAATTCTTCTTTCCTTTTTTTCATGCACTCATGATTCACAACTTCAGTAGCATACACATTCTCAAGGACATAGTCCAAAGTTGGGCTCTGACTACAACTTCATTACTGGCCTTCCTTCTCCAGTTGTATATAATTCTCTCTTTCTAAATTATCTTCTAGCCTCTTCATGAAGGAAGGAATACATTCCTGATTGCACATCTTTATGCTATATTATATGAATGTTCATTTTCATTTGCTTCCTAATTTTGAAAATATAGCTTATAAAACAGATGAGACTGAAGTACCTGGTGAATTTTTTGATTAATAATTTATTGCAGTAAAGATATATTGCCACTAATCCCCCTCAAAACACTTATCCCATCATTCTTATCTCTTCCCGAAGGCATTCTGGAAGTCCTTTTTCATGAGTTACACTCTTGTGACTGCTTCAGTGTCTGGATTCAAGTAAAAACTTCTATGTTTCATGGTTATTTTTATTTTGAGGAAGAGCTAGAAGTCTCGTAGGGTCAGACCCCATGCATAAGATAAATGAAAACAGAAAATAATGTTTGTATAAGCTTGAATTTCCTTTGCATGACACTTGACAGCAGCATTTACCTAATTTTTTATCACACCTCATAAAGACATGAAAGAGGACTTCTAGAACTATTTCAGAAAGTGGCAAGAAAGGGGTATTTGTGTTCAAAGTGAAGGGTTGGTGGGGTTAATGACGATATGTCTTTTGCTGTACTACATTTTTTAATTTCAACATTCATTGTATATTTTTATCATCATGTGTATATGCCTTAAGTTTTGTGCAGAGGTGGCATGTAAATCTTATTTCACATGACAATTATAACTCATTATATATAGCTGCTTTAATTTCTGAATTAAAAAAAAAAGAACCATGAGGTCATATTTGGGATATTTGGAAATAAATGACAATTAGAAATTCTCCAGTTGGGGATTAAGCTCAGCAGCACAAGAGCTGACCTGGCAAGTGCAAGTTTTTGAGTTCAATCCCTGGTACCAAAACAAAAAAAAGAAATTCTCAATTTGCATTGGGGAACACATTTGCCACTCAACCTTCTGGTAAGTGATAGAAAGATGAGCTAAACGGGTGTATTTAGCTAAACACTTACTCTGTAGAACCCATATTTTGTGAAACTGAGTAGAGTACCACCATTGGTTAGTAATAATATCTTTGTGAAGGTGGCCAATGTAAGGCCTATGACCACCAAGTATAAATTTTGTATTTATGATGTTTTAGAATAAACAAATTGTTTTAGTTCCCAACTACACATTGGAATCACATGAAGGAGATACTCAAAATGACCAGTATCCACGTCCTACCTAAGGGTAATAAAATCAAAATTTCTGTGGTAAGCGTGATTAGTATTTTTTAAATATCTTTCCAGGTAATTCTAATGCAGTGCATGTAGGAGTGAGAATCTATTTTTACTTCATCCTTCTGATGTACAACTCCTGTAGAGCTTTCTGGACATCAGAATAGCCTTTCAACTCCTCTAAAAGGAATTTTAAACAAGATTTTAAAAAATGACTTGACACAAAAATGTATTTTTGTTGGTGTTTATTTTTCTGCTGGGATTTATAAACATTGCATTTGCCTTTAACTTTTCTCCATATTCAAGAGAAAATATTTTAAAGCAGGAAGCAACAATAACATACAAAATGCCTAATTTCAAATAACATTAATCTTAAATTTTTATTTCCT
The DNA here is from genome assembly GCA_004365215.1 of Cuniculus paca. Lineage (NCBI taxonomy): Eukaryota > Metazoa > Chordata > Mammalia > Rodentia > Cuniculidae > Cuniculus > Cuniculus paca. The sequence goes on from RJWT010050976.1 coordinate 9,382, forward strand.
TTCTTCCTCACTTGCCCTTATTCATGAAGGCTAATTGCAACTAGCAAAATCTGATTTTATGTCAGACTAAATGCTAAAGAGTACAGGAGAAAAGCACATCTGCACACACACACACACACACACACACACACACACACACACACTGACCTTCAGTTCCCTGTAGACATTTGGAAGTTGTCAGCAGTAGCATAATGACAGTCCTAATTATTAAAATTACTCTTGTGTGGAGAGTGCTTTAGAATAAGATGCCAACAGGCATGCAATATGTTAACTGCACCATGGTCTTTTCATTAAAAAAATAGTATTCTTAGGAATATTCCACTGATTTTTATCAAAACACCTCTCACTACCACAATAATATACACTCTTACACATTCCAATGAAATTACCAATGAATTCACATTTTAGAAGGAATCAAACACTCCAAAGATTAATTTTATTATTCAGTTTGTCCAAGAGATTTAATTACAAAATGTACTACCATGTCAATTTCTCATTTTCTTATACATAATCTCTTGTCCTGATTAAATATTATTTTCACTTATTTTTTTCAATTTCTAGTAATGCATGTTTGCAGTGCATAATGATTACATTCCTTGTGGGGAGTTGGTACAGGTACGTAAAACACCTCTTAATTCTATTTCACAAAACAGGTACTTTTAGGTCCTGAGTAAGGCTAAACCCTGACCTTCAAGAAATTACTTTACATTCTATATTTTAATGTGTATGTATAAATACATAATCATCCAGGCAATTCCAGGGAAAGAATTGGTTTATGTTGTCTCAGAAAGAAGTATGAGGAAGAATGGTTGGCAGTTATGTGGAAGCAAATTTGGGATCAATGTACAACGGAACGAACAAGCGTATCTTCCTAAACAAAGAGTCATTTTGTTTAGTATAACTCACACACATTGTCCTGTTCAGTTTATGCAATCTGAAGATTCATTGGCTTTGAAAATAATAAACCCACAAGCAGGACTGGCACCTTCTCATCCCCTCATGCCCCTGGAGTCTAAAGCAGTCACTCTCACACCCAGTGGAGCCCCGGCCCAAAAGCAAGCACTCAAGTCTCTAAGCTACAGCTGCCTTTTTAACCAGGCCAGGAGAACTAATTAAATACCTGGGTTTTAAAATGCTTACTCTTCCAATTCCCAGACAACCTTCTGCTGGGACTAGATAACCAGAAAGAAAGTACAAGCTCCAATCTTTATCTCAGGGTACAGAGGCAGTAAAAATATAAAGGCTCTATAAATATAAACAGTAAATATTAACAAATATGGCTATTTATTGTATAAACAAAGTAAATTGCTTTCCTATTTTTTGACATTGCATTTTCCTCTGTGTATTAATCAGTGCAGTATCTACAGGAAAGCCATTTTTGAAAAAA
>RJWT010050977.1:0-10768 GCA_004365215.1 Cuniculus paca
AACTCAGCTAAGGATGGGTATATCCTTGCAGAGGCCTGGATTACAGTTGGTCTATAAGCCTCATCCTTAAGACCGGAAGGGCAAGTAGGGGAAACCTTAGGTTCAGTAATGGTAGGTGTAGTTTTGGTTAAGCCTGTCTTGTCTTCAGGTTCCAAAGGTTTGGGAGGAGCAATTCCAGGCTCCGGGGTAGTAAATGCCTTAAGGGCCTGAGGTGCTGAGTCTTCCTGTGGCTCACACTTATCACCATTTCTTTTCAATACTAAACTATTAAAATTGGTTAGAATATTCCCAACCATTTTTTTCTATTTACTCTGTATATTAAAGCCGTTAATCCAATAAACAATAAATGTTATTAAGTTATTCTACTTAATCCCATTTTATATTTTATCACAGCAGGGCATGTTTCCTTGGAAAGGCATACAGTGAAAATTTTACTCATTGGCATAGATTTTTAAAAACACTTTTTTCAAAATTATTATTATCGGAGTAATAGCTTTGCCTAGTCTTCTTGATCACCCCAGGAAACTGAGTAATAAGGAAGCCACTAGTAGACCTACTTGCTTTGACTTTTGCGCACACACCCCACAGAATAAGAAACTCTCAATAATTTTTTGAGGTAAATATTATAGATGTGAGAACTGTTACATAAAATAAGTATTCTTAAGATAATAATTTGCTGAAGCTCTAAAAATCTTATGGGAAAAGGTAATGATAGTGTTGGAGGTAGCAGCAGTAACCTATTGGGGCCACTGAGGGGTAGAGCAGATTTTGACAAGGGCAGCAGAGAACCATGAGACATGAATGCCCATGGCCTTACCAAAAAATAGACAAGATTTCAGGGTAGAGCACTGGCTAGTTCAGTGACAATAACCACAAAAGAATGCTGTGAAAGCCATTGATTTGCATCATTAATGTGCTTTAATAAAAAAGAATAAATACGACAGTGGATAATTGTTGAAAATGGTGATGGCTACATTACATGAAACGTCATCCATTTTTTTCAAAAAGGAATGTTGTGCTTTACCATTCGTTTTATGTTTTATTTGAAATATTAGTGAACAAACCACTTTTGTTGTATTCACGACTTCAGAGTTTCAAGAAATTGTTTTTCTTATTTCTTTATTTTTATTTATTTTTTTACTCAAGCCATAAATATTTACCAAGTATTTGCAGTAGATAAGCTGAAGGCAGGGAGATCTGTGTTCCAATCTTCTTCCTCTGTCTACTTTTCCTCTTGCTACTTATGCCTAACTCTTATTCCTAACTCTTCCTCTTATTACTTAGGCCATGTTGGGAAAGTTATTTAACCCTTTAGTCCTCACTAGTCATATATAAAATGAGGATAATAATACCATCTGTTTCATGAGAGTTGTGATAACTATTAAACCAGAAAATGCATGTGCAATGATTAATATGATACCTGGCATGTAGTAAACAATAAGTAAATGTTAGCCATGTATTTATATAGCATATATATTTGAGACAGGAATCCCGCTATTGCTCAGGCTGATCTGGAACTCCTGAGCTCAAGTAACCTTCTTACCTCAGTCTCCTGAGCAGCTGAGGCTACAGGTACACACTGCTATGCCTAATCAGTCATACATTTTTAAAGGACAAGTACTAAATATTTAATTTTGATGCTATCCTTAGTGGTGACTCCTACAGACATATAAATAATTAACTATGATACGGTGAGGAAAGTGGTTCACCAGAAGAATCCAAAAGCACTATAGGAAAACAAAATTGAAGAAAAATAATTGTGTAAGGGTAATGGGGGAAGCTATGGAAAGCTCAAGATGCTTACATTAGAATAGACTGAGGAGTATACCTTGCTAAGGAGAACATATGCTTGAAGGGTATTTAGGTAGAGAAGGCAAAGGCAAGAAATCCTGAGGACAAACGAGGACCTGAAATGATCATATGACATTAGCTAAAGTTATTGAAGTGGTTTGTGTATAACACAAAAATTCTTATCCATATTTAGCATTATAATATTCATACTTGTGATTCTTTTTATTACTATTTTCTTTTCAAAATTTAAATTTTGCTTAAATATTCTTTTATAGAATATGATTACACATCAAAAAAGTTAATATGGATTTAGCTTGAATAGAAATGTACAGTATAGAAAAAAAAGAAATGATAGGCTCTCTGTGCTCTACACAAAGTATCAAAGTATACTCAGATTGCTGTAGTCAGACTGAGCACACGCATTATGGGAACAATGCAAACTATAGTGCGTTCAGGTAAGAACAAGCACTATGGGGACAAAGAAGTTGAGCAATAACCTATTAAAAACATTTGAACAATCCAGAAATGATTAACCTAGAAGAGAGCAGACAAAGGGAGATGGGAAGAGAAACAAACAACCACAGAAAGTAGAATGACTAGCTATAGGGAACCAAGGCAAAACCAAATTTCACAGGAACAAAACTGTCTCACACGACATAGGCTGCTCTGGGAATGAGTGAGGTTCTCACCATGAGTGTTACTTAAACAAGTTTGTCAGAGATAGTATGTAGATGATTCTAGTGCTGGATAAGGAATTGGGCCAAATGAGATTCCTCCACCAAGAGATGAGATTCCTCATCCAATAAGATCCCTTCCACATCTGAGACTTCTGAGGGTCAGATCCTCCCCTGCAAATTTTGAAGATATAGGCTAAGACCCTACTATGGTACACACAAAAGCCAATAAATGATGTTTAAATGACTATAAATGAGAATGTATAAATAACTCTCTAACCACACAAAACCTTTTAAAACTTCTGCTTTTGGTTGCCATCACTGTTTCTACTCCAGTTCATTGGTCACAGCAAAGCATATGGCTAAGCCTTAAACTACAAAGGCAGGAAGGATGAACCCAAAAGGGAGGAACGGCAACTATTTTGATTTTATTTATTGAGTAATATTGCAGTCATGGTTTGATATTTGACAATTTCACACGGTAAATGCCTTCTAAGGAACAAGAAAAGAACTTTTAAAATAGCACTTATTTTGGATGCGTTTCTTTTTGCCACACAGCATATTCCAACTTCCCTGCAGAAAGAGAAAACAAGCTCCCACTCATTTGTAGCAGGTATATTTGTAGCGTTGCAGAAAATGGCATGTGCTTATATTTTATCATTGCTTGTGAAGAGACTTACAGCAACACAGACATCAATGACTACCAAAATATAGTTGATACAAGCTTTATGTTTCAAGAGTAAGTTTTTGAGTTAACTCTATCATAGATTGCAAATTCATGGGCAGAAATGCTTGGATGTTGGGAGATTAGACTTCATTTCACAAGGGGGCTGTGCAGCTGAGTTGGTGAGATTGAAAACCAAAGAGATCAAGAGAGGGTCTAGACTAAAACCAAAGAGATCAAGAGAGGTCTTTGTCAAAGTCTTTGATATGACACTGAGAGTCTGGACATCATTTAGAGGCTTTGGGGAGCCAACAAACACTTTAAGTATGGAAGACAGGTTCCAAAATACATGTTGTTCAAACAAAATCACCTGGACAATAATATAGAGGATGGATTAGAGGTAAGAAAAAATTTGAGGCAAGATTGAATAATAATTAGAAATAAGAGCTGTCTTAGAAAGACACAAAAGATTCTTGAACTAGTGCAGAAGCAATAGTAATAGAGAACTGAGAATAAATGGAACACTATTCTAGAGACCAAAAGCATAAGATGTGGTGGCTGTTTGAGTGAGTAGCCTGAATGAGAAAAAGGACTCAGATGGTGATCAGGTTTTGAGCTTTGTGCAAATGGAAAAGTACAGTGAGTTGTTTCAGAAATGCACACCTAAATTTAAGTTTCTGTTACTACTTCCTGTAGTTGAACTTGGACAAGTTATCTTTGGGCCTTCATTTCCTTATTTGTAAAATCGAGCCGGTATTAACATTTCTATCATAGAACTGTTGGAAGAAGTTACAAACTGTCTTCAAGGCCAGGTTTCAGAGACCATTTAAGGCATGTCAGAGAGCTGGGGAGTACATTGAAGATGGATCAACCTACTATTTTATTGTATTTCTAGACTAAATAGGCCACATGGGGAAGAGAACATGGTTGTCTTTTTTGTTTCTACAAAATATTCTGAAAAATGCTTGTATAAGAAAACTAAAAATGTTGTCTTGTATCTTGCTGCAGTTTACTTGTAGTTAGCCCCACACATAGTATCCTCAGTTGCCCTTCATCTCTCTTTAGTTCCTTACTGGATATCTTTTAGTTTGAAACTTCATATAACTACAGATTTACTATACCAAGTATTAAGAATAAATTTGGACCTTACAACATGCACTAGTCAGAAATGGTAACAGATTTAGGGATTCTGGATCAACATTTTGTTTAACAGAAAAAAGTTGCATAGAAAATTGGACAGTAGATTTTAAATTTTTGCATCATCTATTACTGTAAGATTTATACTTTGCAGGGAATCATAATGCTTAAAGAATTCCATTAATATCAAACAAACACTAATTGTCCATCCAGTGGAAGTGATGTATATGAGATAGCTATTATTTTTATTAGCTGTTACCGTTATGAGTATATCTTGGTTACTTTTCTCTCATTGCTGAGACAGAATACCCGACACCCAGAATTAGGGAAGGGAAGGTTTATTTCTTACAGTTCTTGCAGATTTCAGTTCATACTTAGCAGGTTTCAAGGCAGGGTGGAGTGGCTGAGGGGCAACTGTTCACGGGGGCTGTAAGCAGCAAGAGCGAATAGGGAAAGAGAGGGAAAAACACACCTCCTTTCCGACCTTGCACTGTATGTTGGCTCCACCCCTGGGCGGGTGCAGCACTCACACCACTAATCCCAGCACTAGACAATGAACCAATCACAAATGCTTGATTCAGCTGCTTCCATGACTACATGAGGCTTGGAGGGGCCACCTAGACACAAACCATAACAGGGTAGATAGACAATTGAAGTGTTTCCAAAGACTATTAAGTTGTCTTGAGGTACATAAAAAGTCAACTCTGGATACATAAACTGAGAGATGTCTTTGATTACTATTTGTGTCTCAACATTCACTCTTGCCTTCTTTTTTTAGTAATAGAGCTCTTCGAATTTAAAATCAGGCAAAGACCATCTCTCAACCTATTTTGCAACTAGGTCTGACTTGGGGATCAATTAGATATAAGCCTAAGTGGTGGCTACATTATTCAGGTCCCATTCTTGAGAGGACAGCCACTACTTTGAAAGTAGTAGCTTTTACCTTTTCTTTTACTTCATTCCTTATTCTTTCTTTTACTTCTTTTTTACTTCTTTTCTTTTTTACTTTCTTTTACTTCATTCCTTATTCTTTCTTGCACTGGAAGTGAGTGTCAGGTAAACAAGGCCTACAAGATAGAAAAATCCCAAGCACCTATAAGGGCTTGTGGAACAGAGCCACTCACAGCCCACCTACCTCCAGACAGTTAAGTTACATAACAGAGCACCAATTTCTTTCTTCCTTTCTTTCTTTTTTTTTTAGCAGTGTATTTTTGAGTCTTTCCTTGTAGCAAGTTAGTCAATTATGTGAAGTAAAATGCCTGGTGTAATGCCAAGTCACTGGAAAAGAACAGAACAAGTTTTAAAAAGACGTGCAACTGGTTGAAATGTTATTAAAGATGGTGTCTAAAAGTATGGGTAAAATTGTTTGAATTTTCTGAGCAAAGCAACCATGACACTTCTATAATCTGAATGTATGAGTTTATCATTTGATTTCCATACATTCAAACTCAGCTCAGTTCTGAGAAATACATTATAAGTAAAAGTAGGGGATTCTTTTTAAAGACACACATTCTCTGGGGTGCTGTGGATTTCTCTGCCCTTAGAACACAGACAGTGGAATATTTGTTTTCCTATGAGTTCCAGTGGGGTTCAAACAACCCAGGAAGTCTGCTCCCACATCATGCATCCTGGGTGAGTGCAAAAGATTTTGAGTTGTAAAAAATCATGCAATGATGGCCACAGTGCTGAAGAAACAGGGAAAATAAATGCAAGCTAAAACGAGAAAAATAAATTTTATTTTTATCAAGAAAATGATGGCTCTTTTTTATTAACTTATTGCCAACACTCCCATGAAGCACTTGACCTTTTCTACACTGGGTTTTTTATGTTGAATATACTAGATACTCCTAACATACCTGGCCCATATTATTATAGCATATTTTATTTCCAAGTTCTATAAATGTACATATTATATTAGATTTCTTGAATTTTTTATGACTGGATTTTTTTCTGTACAATTACAAGATGCCTGAATTTATATTTCTACAAAGGAAAAATGGTCAGTTAAAATAAACAACAGATGGACTTCAATAGATCTCTAACTTAGAAATCAGGACTCTGATTCAAACTCTGCTATGCTTAAATATGTTCTATGTTTACATGACAGATTTGAGTTCTAAAGTATAAAAAAAGAGAATTGAACTAGATAATTTTCTAATGGCTTTATTCTTTGATTCTTCAAATGCATGAGCATTATGAGGTATTTTATCCATGAGGAATCAAATCTTTGTTTTAAGCATTTTCAAGCTATGAGGAATATATATTTTAAAGACCAAATTGGTACCAGAAAGTGTATGTGTCATGTTTCATGTATTTTAAAGTGAAAATTCTGAACCTATTCAAAACAAACTTTTTTGGGGTGATTACCAACTTGTTGGCTATATGGATAGAGTTAGGAACAAGGCAGACCTGATTCTGACCCCTCTGAAGGTAAATATCAAAAAAGTAATTTACGTGTGTGATGAGTTTTCTGATACAGAAATAAAGAAAGTGTTCAACCTACAGTTAATCAACAGGATAAACTGTGTAGGCTTCAATGTAGGCATAAAAAGGGTGAGGTCAATGTTGAAGATAATTTTTACCAAATAAATGACCATTTTTCCTAAACTTAGACCCGGGTTTGAATCTTGGCTCTGGCATACACTGTATCATCTTGGGTAACCTCTGTAAACCAGGGCTTTATTACATAGGGAAAGTTTATACCGCCCACTTCATGATATTTTTCAGGAAAGTAGAATGGGATACAGCTCTGCCTTGTACAACAATGACCTCAGCTATCATTATGGTTGCTAAGAATGAGCAGTATTGTGTGTGTTTAGATTTTATCAAACATTGATGCCAGTCTCCTAGTTGCAATCGGTAATATAACCGTGATGTGCAGCTGAAAATTTTAATTTACAAACTAGCAATCAATTTACAGTTTATCTAAGAGAGGACATCATAAACTTTCCTAGACGCTTTTGTATCCAATAAAACGTTCCTACTGCCAAGCAGGTGGGAAGTGTAAAGGGGAGGCAGGAAAGGAACAAGGAAGAACCCAGCAGTATCGCCTCTCCTGGGGAGATGCAGCCTTGTCTTAGATCCCAGTAGCACCGACAGGCTTGAGGCTGTGACTGCCCAGTTATCATTTGAACAGGTGTGGACTTGATAGACACACCTTCTAGGTAAGCTATATCCCTCAAGATAAGTCAAGGGACGTTTAACTTCAGACAGTACAGAAATGTTAGCTGGTCAAACATAAAAAAGAATGACAAAAACAAGAGAAAGCGTCTTTGACCAATTTATCACTAAATTCAAAGAAAGTAACTGTATTGATTTGTTTTTAGTTACTGTAAGGAAAGACCAAAGGTTATGTATTTGTAAGGAAAAGAGCTTTATTTGGTTCATAGTTGTTAAGATTCCTGGGCATGGTGCTGGCATCAGTTTAGCTCTAGTGAGGACCTTGTGGCAGATGGCACCACAATGACAGAAGCATATATGGGAGGGAGCAATGATATGGCCAGACAGGAGCAGGTCAGAGAATGACTCAGAGGTCAGGTTCACACTTACAACAACTTGCTTTTCTGAGAACTAACTCAGAGTCCCATAAGAACTACCTAATCCTTTTCAAGAGTAGCAGTTCCTGTAGTGTAACATCTTCCCAGGAGGCTTAGCTCTTAGAAGTCTGCCAGCAACCTTCCAATATGTGAACTTTGGGCAACAATTTCAATGTCTCCCAAGTCTGAAGTGTGTAATACTCTCCCAGCAGTTTCTGTGCTTCTACTGGAAGACACATTCCAGTCTGTATGACAAGGAGGAATCTGCAGTCAGCCTTCCTTGCCTTCTTCATGCTGTTCATGCTTCCATGACAGCCTGGTCCTCCTTAACCTTCATCGGGCTCCACTGCCTGAAATTGCAGTCTTTAATCCTTGGCTTGGCATATACAACAGGCTGTGCTATATAGCATACGATATAGTACTTATGTAACAGACTGTGAGCAAGCTTGGAAAGAGATATGACCCACCCCATAATTAGTATCTTAATATCCAAATGAGAAACATGTTGAGACTGTCATCAAACCAAGTCTAGAAGCTGAACTATTAGAAACTGATGACAAATATCATTTTTATACATCACTTTCTTCATCAGAAATATAGGCAGATAAGTAGAAACTAAATTTTTTTCAATATTTCACAGATTTTTAGGTAGAATGTTCCCCATAGACAATGTCAACCATATGACAGAGGACTTTAAAAAATACAATAATAATATATTTGGACTTATTATAATGGGGCATATTAAAATGAAAACTAACGCAATGGTGAATTGTGTTCTGCTTCATAGCTGATCCCAGAATGAATGTGCTAGTTTCAGCCAATTTGAACTTCTAAATGATACTGACATTGATTTTATTATTAATGTTGATATTTGTGATCTATCACTTTATAAAATGTTCAGCTGAAATCATCCTAAAAACCAGCATAATTTAATGATTGTAACTCCCCTTCACAGAATGACATCCCAAGTGCACTCAGAGGTGTCCTCATCGATGGATACATGTTTTATTGACACTGAAATGGAAGACACAGAGACCTGGAAAGGTGTTTCAGATTTGTCTTCAGACACGGCAGAAAAATCTTCTGGGAGCTTCCGGTAGCTTCTTCTGTTTTCTTGGGGCAAATGATCCAGTGACTAATGCCAGAATGTGAACACATGAAAGAATTGCCTGTGGGCCCTGTTATTATCATAAAAAACACCATTCATAAAAGACAAACATTCTGCCTGCTTCTAATTTCATCTTACAAGAGAGGGCTAAGGGCAAAAGCTCTCCATAACCCCTAACCTGTGGAAAAATATAATTAATGTCCCTATTAATGACTTCAATGAAATGATGTCAAAGGAGCAATTCTGTAAGTTTCAACTTGCATTAATTTGAAATGTAAAGTACAGGGGTAAAAATAAAGTGACTGTTGAGAATTGTCAGAAAACTGAAAAATACAAGAGAATTGATGCAAAGTCTGAATCATTTCAAATAATAAAAATCTGCTCAAGGAAAAAGGGAAAAATGTCAGGCTGGTTGTGATGGCACATGCCTGTTAATTTCAAACATTCTGGGAGGCTGTCTCAGGAAGAGAGAAAGTTTGATCCCAGCCTGGACAATTTAGTTACTTAGCCTGTCTCAAAATAAAAAAATAAAAAGAGCTGGGGATGCAGCATAATGCAAAGGATCTGGGTTCAATCTTTGGGTACTACACCCACACCCACATCCCCGCCCCCACAAACAGGAATAGTATCAAAAGCTTCTATCTACTTAAACTTCATATTTTGAGGTTTTCTGTTATGTTACATGGTAAAGATGGAAAACTTTATTTTCTCAGTTCATATTTCCTGCAGTATTTTCAAATCAGAGATGAAAATGTATCATTTGTTGCCCAAAGTGAAAAAGCCAGATAGACATTAAGGCAATCTAAAATTGGAGGGGTTTCAACTTTTTTAAACTAGCCTTTCTAAAAAAATGGTATTATTATAGTAAAAGATATTGCCATAAAGTGGAATGCACAATAGTTTAATCAAATACCCAGAATTTGTTTTAATCAGTTAAACTAAGAAGATACAGGAACAGTTGTCATGAAGGAAAATGTTTGTAATCAAAGCTCCTTAGAAACAGGTAGAATGGGGAGACTTCCAAGAGGATAGTATCATGGGGAGGACAAGAAGGAAGGAAGTGGGCCCCCTGGACCCAAGAAGAATCTAAAATGTGAATTGAAGCCCACAGAGAGAGTAAAAGGAAAAACTTAAATGAAGAAGAAGGTGGTAGCTGGTGGCATCTTAGCCTGGAGCCAGACTCACCCTGTGAGAGGAGCTGTGGGAGCCTGGGGACGCATGGTCATGGTGGTGGCTGGTGACTCCAGAGGTGCAGCAGTGGAGGAGAGCACCCGACATGGAGATCTGCGCTGGCTGGCAGTGAGTGCAGAGGACTCAGTCCTCCTGCAGGAGAGAGTGATTGGCCAGGAGCCATTTTGGAGTTTGGCAGGATAAGCCCAGGGCCAGGACTGCTGCTGGCTTATTCCTGCAGCTCCAGGTTGGGTGCGGACCTGTGGAAGTTGCTTGAACTGAGTCTGGCTCCTGTGTGCATTCCAGAGAACATGGAATTTAGGTTCCTAACCAGCTTAGGTCCTCGGGCCCTGGCCAGGTTGGCTCCCAGGCAAACTTCAAGGGCCCTTGTGGGCCAGTACACAGCTCAGACCAAAAGCATGGGTGCCCACCATTGGATACCCGTAGCCAGCACTGGCCAGAAAAACCAAACAGTCTTGCTTCAGAGAAATTGTAGCTAATGCCAGAAGTGCCTGAGACCCACTACCCATGTATATGGAAGAAACCAGGATTATGTCAAGACAAAGAAGGAAAAGGCAATCTCTGGCATCCAACCCAAGCAGTGCAAGTCCAGGAGAGGTAAACATGGAAGGGATTGGAAGTTGCACACCTGAAATGTCTGAAGTGATGTCATTTGAAGTAAAGAAAC
>RJWT010050978.1:0-10759 GCA_004365215.1 Cuniculus paca
GCATTATGGTAGCCACTGCTGTTTTACTAGTATCTGAAAGCTCTGTATTCCTTACATTGTTCTGCTTTTTTTTTTTTTTTACTGGTTTTATTTTGTGCTATTTTGTTTGATTTTATTCATCCCTGAAAAATATATATTGCAGATAACAAGAGGCATTATGGTAGCCATTGTTAATGCTTTTTACCCTGTTTAGAAGTCTTGTACCATGTTCATTGTTTTGTTGTGATTGACTTTACTCTTTTATTTTGTTTGGTTGTATTCTTTTCAAAAGAAAAAAAAGAAAAAAATGAAAATCAGAAGCTGGGCAGAGTTTGGTTGTGGGGAATGAGAGATTGAGTAAAGGCAATCTCTGACTATGGCATAGAAAGAATGAGGTAATGGAAAAGCATCGTTTTGTACTGACCAGTGGATAAGATGTGAATTCAGAGACACATAAGAGAAAATCAAATGGAGGCTGAAGTAAATTTCCAGCCTTGGAAGATAAACAACAGCACAAAGGGGAGTGACAACGTTCAAACAGTTAGCAATAGGTGTGTATGTTTCCTCCTTCCCTTTTCTCTGGCTTGTCCCATTTGTGCCACGTTTGTCATGGGTAGCCTTCTAAATGCTACTCATGCTGTTTGGATAAGATAAAAATCCTGTTATTTCCTGGTCACCTGAGGAGCAGGGCTCCTCATTATCATTAGGAGAGGGCAGAGGCAGGGCTAAATTTGGATTTTCTGCTGCTTTCCCAACTTTTATGTAGGTATTTTTGGGAATGTTGGAGAGAGGGTAGTGGAAGTGAGAGCAGCTCAAGATATTGCATGCTTCTTTAAGGAAGCAAGCCCGTGAGAGGTGTGTGAAGTCATGAAGAGATGCATCATCTTTCCCATTTATTTATTCAATTATTAAAACTGTAAGTGTGAATTTATGAGTGTTTATTTTCCTCCATGGATTCTAATCTGGTGTTACCATAATTTATTTTGTCGTTCCAATTTTTGTATTTGAGCCTAGGCTCAGTTTATATTTTCCTTGCCCCAGTTTTGCAATCAACCATTTCTGTAAGGGGTTCCAAGAAAAAAAAAACTGTGTTTAGAAGCCAAGATCTGGGACTTACTTATGATCACTGCAGTCAGGGTAGCATTGCTTCTAGACCCTTTGAGTGAAACAAACTAAGAAATATACTTGTGTATGCTAACACAAGCATGACAAACATATATGTTTATTTCTGCATCTGTAACTGAATCTTAAGTACTGTAGTATATCTTTAGTATTGAAATTCAAATTCTATTTCAATACTGTCAAGTTTGTCTTCCTTTTCTTCTGTGTAACTTCCTTCCCTGACTGTAAAGAAACTTGACTTGAGTCTTGAGACAGTGTGTTTGCTTGTTTGTTCAATCCTCATATATATATAAAGCGGTTTCAGATTGTTAATTCATACATCTACTAACACAGTTACAGAATTTGTGCATAGTTTTTTTTTTTTGTCTTTGGGATCTAGTCTTTTTTAATAATATATTTACTTCTTCTCAAGTTTATTTTCAAGGTGACCTTCTATATCAGTTGCAGTGAGATAATTATCACTCACATAGATTTTTGGTGAGACAGGTTGTCACTGAAGTATAGCAATGTACAAACTGTCTGCAAATAACAAAGATACTTGTAATCTAAAAAAATTCACCTAAGTTTGCTTATTTTGTAATTGGAAGCATACATTTTGGTATAACTTCTTGATCTTCACACCCCCTCGAAAATCAATGTTTCTATGAAGTCTCAGAGCAATATACTAAATTTGGATGGGAAGCCTATACCATCCACAGGCATTTTAGGTTTCAGTCATAGAATTAATAAATAAAAATGACTTGAAAATTTTCTGCAACTATCCTTTTTGAATAGAGTTCATCTCCTTGGGAGGTTTTTGAAACAGTGAGTATTAATCCATATTATATCTCTAAGTCTATATTATGTGGTATCATGTTAAAAGTTATTTGTCCAACTTATAAGTTCTAAGACTGTTTTCTCTCTTTTTCTGTATCTGTCTCTGTCTCTGTCTGTCTGTCTGTCTGTCTCTCTCTCCAAGTCTCTACATTGCCCAAGTTGGTCTTGAATTCCTGGCCTCAAGTGATCCCCCTAACTACAGGTGTCTTCACAGTACTCAGATATGACTTTTTTCTAAGTGGCAGTTCTTTTTAAATCTAAAGGATGAAGATTATCTATCTATCATCTATCTTTTTTCTGTAAAGTATGTCAAAAATTAAAATAAGAACTTAATGACACTCACACCTATTCAGAGTGCAAATGTTGAAAAATGAGAAGGAATAAAGGCAATTCATTGACAATTTATATTAATTTATGTTACTACTATGTGCTAGGTGCTGAGAAAACAACTTTATATAGCTGTACTAGACAAAAATCTGTTTCCATGGAATTAATATTTCAATGGAAGAAAGATAAGAAATAGGAAAATAATTGCCTTGTGTAGTGTTATTGGAAGATGATTAGTGGTATCGATAAAAAAGCAGGGTAGAAGAATTGAAAGAACTAGGGTTTGGGGTAAGTCATAAATTTAATTAGGGTAACATTATGGTTTGTATCAAAAGTCTCCCCCCAAAAGCTCATGTGTTCAGAGATGAAGTTTTGGGAAAACGAATAGATCATGGGGGCACTAGCCTCGTCAATAGATTCATTAATACCTGAATGTACAATTGGGAAACAGAGCCTTGCTGGAGGAAGTAGGTCACTGGGGGTGTGACTTGGAAGAGTGTATTCTTGCCCCAGGCCTCTTCCTCTCTCTCTGGCTCTTCCCTGGCTTTCTGCTTGCCACGAGGTGAACACTTTTCCTCTTACATGCTCTTCTGTCATAATGTTTCTGCATTTCCATAGGGGTAACCGGGGAGCCAAGCAACTATGGGGTGGAAATTGTGAAACCGTGAGCCAAAATAAATATTTCCTCCTAAAGTAAGTTGTTTTTGTCAGACATTTGGTAATGTCATTGAAAAGCTGACCAAGATAGGTGATCAGGGAAGGATCAGTGAAAAAGTGATGGTTGTTCTATTTCTTCTTTTGTAAATTCTTGGCAGAAACAAAACCTTATGCAGTTCAAACCCCCAGATTTCACATCTGTACTCATGAAGCTAAATGTACCTGGAGGAAAAAACACGCTCATGGACTGGTCTTACTTTAATTTAGGGACAGTGTACCTCAAGTGGATTCTCATTCTTTCCAGGTATGATTGTTAACTGTGATATATCAACTTGACACTGTTATTCCTAGCAAATTAATTACCCACTAGCAAAATTTTTGCTTCCTGTTCCCATGACATTCTTCTCTGTTGATCTAGAAGTCTTTTTTTTTTTCTTTTTTTTGGCACTGGGGATTGAACTCACGACCTTGCGCTTGCCGGGCAGGTGCTTAGACCGCTGAGCTAGATCCCCAGCCCTGTTTTTTTTTGAGACAGGGTTTCACTATGCCGTTCAGGCTGACCTTGAGCTCACTTTGTAGCCCAGGCTGGTCTTGAACTCACAACAATCCTCCTGTCTCAGCCTCCCGCGTGCTGGGATTACAGGTGTGAGCCACCACGCCCGGCTTGATCTAGAAGTCTTCGTTCTAGAGGGGAAAAAGCTTGTATGAGAAAGCACAACAATGATTCCAATGAAGTGGAAGGTAAGACTTCTCCCTGGTCATTTCAGGTTCCTCATACCTCTGAGGTAACAAGCCAGAAATGAAATTACAGTGTTGTCAGGGGTCATTGATTCAGATTATGAAGGGAAACATGGACTAATACTCCTTGATGGAGGCATTAAAGAATATATTTGGAGTACAGGAGATGCCTAGGGATGTGATTAAGGTCAATAGGAAACTGCAACCACCCTGTCCAGGCAGGAGGACAGATTTCCCAGAAACTTTAGGAATGAAGATATAGGTCATCTCACTGGGTAAGGAATCAAGATCTGCTGAGGTGCTTGCTGAAGGCCAAGGCAATACAGAATGGCTAGTAAAAGAAGGTAGTTATAGACACTGATGACAACTATGTGACCAGGTACAAAAACGTGGACTATATTGTTATGAGCATTTCTCTTCTATTTTGTTAATATGCTTGTACATATATACATATATATTAAGCAGATATTTTTGCTTTTTTCTTTGTAACATAATGTTGATTGACTTAATATTGACTCATAAGTATTGTTAGAAATATATTATAATGTTCAAGTTACAGAATGTTGGGAGAAGAGTAAGCATCACCTTCCAAAACTTTGCCTACTATGCTGGGGAGGGAATTAGTACATTTCTGTTTGTACGCATACAGAGATTAAGTATGATTTAAGGTGTGTCTGGTTGTCAAATTGACAAGCATTGGATTGTAATTGTTAATTGTGATATGTCAATTTGACTTGAATAAATTCCACCTAGAAGATTAGGAAAGCCCTGAGTGTCTCTGTGAATGATTGACACATGGGCTGCAAATTGAAAAGGGAACACTCACCCCCAATGACATCAACCAACAGGATTGTAGCCTGGGTGAAGAAAAGAGGGAAAGAAGAAGGAGGTCTTACTTCTTTTGTTCTTTTGGAGGAGATTCAATCTTTGCTATTGCCTTTGGATTTTGGTCTCCATTTTCCTTGGGCTTCCAGTACAGACTCCAGGCTTCCAACACAGACTCTGGTTTTCTGGATAGACACCTCATGTGAGTGACTCTACAATGAAGCCCAAGTCTTTCACCTTTGACTGCTATTGGATCTCCTGGCTCTCCTCTGGTCATTTTGAATTCTTTTGTCTCTCATCTGGCAGAGAGCCATTGGACCTCTTCCCTTTCTAAGGCTGTAAGCCTTACTACTACTAAACACCTTGTACAATTATGCATATAGTTTATGTTGATTCTTTTCCTCTAGTAAACCCTAATCCACTAGGTAATCATATTCCCATGAATTATCATTTACCTCACTGCTCTTCTAGATGATTTCTCACATTCTTGTCTTGCCTCAAGCCTGCAACACATTTGTATACACTTGCTTCTGATATTATTGAAATAATTAGAAAATCAGAAAACTTTCCATAGACTTACATTCATCTACCCTCCATTGACAGTATCTTGTAATTTCTTGTCTGCACCAGAAATAAATTTCAGTTTTCCAATCTAAAACAAGTCATTCTGTATTATATGCTATATTCCATGTTCAATAATCTGTTAAAACACTCCTTCTATATCATGAAATAATTTTCATTCACTACATGGCTATATTCATTAATATTCTGCTATTTTATTTAGAAACAGAAACAAAATATCTAAAAAGAAATCTTTCTTCAACTTCTCTTTCCTCTTCAATCCATTTCTTAGCTCTGATTTGTAGTACAATTCTATAAAAATAGCATTTCTGCTCATCAACCCCATATTTTGTTTTCCATTCTCTCTGGCACTGGTCTCAGTTAAGGTTTTAATCTTGGCCACAGCACTAAAATTGTTCTTGTCAAGGTTTTAAAATTACATTATTGAAGCCACTGTTTAGTTCTTGGCTTCCTATTACCAGATGTGTCAGCAGTATTTGTTAAAAAGTTGATGTTCATTCTCTTCTTCACTTGGTTTCCAGGATATCTCACTTGCCTGGTTTTCTTTTCATCTTATTGGAAGTTCCTTCTCAGGTTCCTTTGCTGGTTTCTTCTCTTATACATGCATTCTAATCATAGAGTTCTCTGAGGTTCAGTTTATGATTCCCTTTTCACTGATATTCAGTTTCTCAAACCTCACCTATTCTCAAGGATTCAAGTACCCTCTATATGTCAACAACTCCCAAATTCTTATCTCCAATGCAGGCAGATTATCCTTTTATGCCTCACTTCCACTCACTAGGATTTTTTTAACTCTTCCTTCAAAATATTTTCAATGCTCATCTGGCCAGCCATCCCCACTTCTAGTACTATTACCTTGGTCAGTGTCCACCATCATTTTTTTACATGATTATTACAGTAGCTTCTTATTGAATCCCCTTACACATTTTGTCAGCACCATGGACAGAAGCAAAGACTTGCCTAGAATGTGTATAAGCAGGCACATCTGAGGTGAGGTTAGAGAGCAGAGGATGTGTTGAGTAGGGGGTCTGATTCAGGACACATTCTAATGGTAGGTCTCATAGAATTTGCTAATGAGAGAAAAAGAAGAGTCAAGAATGTGGTCAAATTTTGGGCTGAGCTATTGAAAGCGAGATGTTGTGGTAAAAGAGATGTGATACTACATTGCTAAAGAGTTTTTAAATTGTAATCTCTTTTGAGAATAACATGGAAAACTGTATTATGAGTCTTTAAATATTCATGCTTTTTGAATTACTGTCTTATTTTTGATTTTTCAAAAAATGGGAAATGGCTTTGTGTACAAACATGGCATTATAATATTGTTTACAGTTGTACAATAACAGAAAATATTTACAATATAATGTTAAGTGAAAACATGAAATGATCAGGAATATGTAAAATATGTGGAAGTAATTAATTCAGAATCAGAATTTTCAACACTAAAACCAATTAATTATGCTAAAAGAGTGAAAACAAGAATGATTTCTCTTTAAAATATTTCTTAACATTTTTAAATATTTTTCTGTTTTTAAGAGAACTTTATTAGAAATATATTAGTTATCATCTCAATTGTAGGAAATAGGTATAACTCTTTACAACATAAATGGTGAAAAATTTAACAATTCTTCATCTGGATTTACAAAGATTTTCACTGGCTTTATATAAATAAGCTCCCTCAGAATTCCATTTTACCTCAGCAATCTTATTGTTGAGAGTAGAATCAAGAGACTTGACTTCAAAGCTCAGCTCTGTGACTAATTGCTGGGGGGTGGTGGTTGAGGTGGGTCATTTGAGTCTCAATTTTTTCCATTTGCAAAATGGAAATATCAGTCTGTCTTCTCTCTGATTGATAGAGTGGTTGTGAAGATAAAGTCTGATAATATATCTGAAAATGTCTTGAAAACTGTGTATCACTATAGAAACGAGAGATTATGGTAATTTAGGCTGGTGTTATTTCTGCTTCATCCTCAAGGTTATATCCTTAAGTCTTTATCGTTATCTTCTGATCCCTTGTGGGATGTTTCTCTTGAATGCCGTTGTTAGCTTTAAAGAACTGAGCAATAATACAAGCACATCTTTTCAAAATAAGAGCAAAATTATACAATGTTAATAATTCATGTTTGTCTCAGAAAGATTAGCAAAAGATTAGCAATAACAGGCATAATTCATGCATAATCTTCTTCTATGCATTCTTAGGACATTCAACTTGAAAAAGACAACAAACAGCAAAAGTTAAAAAGGTAATTTAAAAGTTAAAAGAAAGAAGCAGCCGGCTTCTCAGAGTCACCTTGTCTTTTTTTCAACTGCACCTTTTAGAGAAGGAGAAATATAAAATCAATTTATTAAAAGATGAAATAAACCATCTGGCAACCAGTATAGAGGAAGGTGGCCTATGTACATAATCTCAGAGTATGGACACAGTCTTCTCATTAAGCATCAGCATTTTCCTAAAGAGGGTGATTCATAAAGACCATAATCCAGGTGAAACTGAAGAATGAAGAAAATATCGGTTTTAAAATTAAAATAGTTGGAATTATGGCTCTCCTAAGAAGCAGATTTATGCAGTACGTCTTCGACAATCACAAACCAAAGGCAGAGCCTATTGGTCTGCAGCAAATCTTTGCATTTTCTCCAAAACTGCATATATGTTATGGGTGATAAAACTCATTAGAATAAAAATAGAATGCATTGTAAATTGAGAGAAGCCAATTATTATTTTTGAAAGGACAACAAAAATTTGCCCAAGTTTATAGCTACTGCTGCAAAAGCTATACAATAAAAGCAATGTGATTATACAGTAGTTTAGCTAAAAACAAGTCATTTGATGGCAGAGTAAATGGACAAAAATAAACTGCAAAATATATCTTTGCTCATGAAAATGGGAATTGGTTTTGGCCTACAGCCAACCGAATTGAATATGAAAAAGAGGGAAAGGCCTGTTTTAAGAAGTTTTTTGCCACTGCAGCCCAATTCCTTCGTAATTGTGTGCCTCCAGTTTTCTCTGCAGTGGTTTCCAAGGAGAAGCAAACAGACCGCGTGTGCCAGGAGAGGGCGGGCGGCTTAACCTTTTTGGATCTCCATCCTGTCACGTACAAAACGTGAGCGTAGAAGGTATCTAAGTCCTTTCTAACACTTAAAAATGCTCTCTTATTTCCAGCGCTCTCATCACTCAGCTGTTAAAACTAGTTTTAGATGGGCCAACTTCAAGCATTGTTTATTACAGGAGTGCTAAGTTGGTTGTTCTCTGGAATTATTTATTACCTTTCGATACATTAGGTTTTACATTCTCTTGGGTTGGATTCTCTGCCCTTTAGCCTAGTCTTCCCGTCTCTACTCTTTCTCTGAGATATATTCTTTCATAGGCGCACTGATGAGAGGAAAAATTTTATGAAGGCAAAAATTGAGTTCCTGCATGCCTGCCAAACACTTTTTTGTACTGTCACTCTCAGCCTATTGGTTTTAGAATTCTGGGTTGAAATGTATTTGTCTCTTGAATTTTAAAAACATTTCTGTATGGTTCTTGTAGCTGCTATTTTATTCCTGTTTCTTTGTGTGTGAACTTTTTTCTCTCTGAAATCTTTTAAAATTTTTTCTTTATCCCCAGAGTACCAAAAATTTGCTTATTTTTTAAAAAGTTTAGTGAACTTTTGTTTTTTATTGTGCTTGTTTAATCCAGATAGTTATTCTTTTTTCAATTCTCAGAAATCTTTCCTTTGTTGTGCACCCTGTGACTTTCTCCCTATTAGTCTTTCTGGTCTGTCTTTCTGTAACAGGTAAAAATTAGGTGGTAGATCTCCTGGATTAATTTTCTAATGTTCCTATCTGTGTCTCCCATTTCCTGTCCTGTGTTGTTTCACTTTCTAATACTTCTCCTCAACTTGTTTTTTCTAACTTTGCCATTGATTCTTTATTCTGACATCACATTCTTTATACCCACAAGCTCAATGTAGCTCCCTGTAGACTTTTAGACTACATATTTCCTTTACTATCATCTCCTCTTCCCTCATTCTACAATGGATATATTCTATCTTTTTTTTTTTCCTCTCTGGAGACCTTGATTTCATTTTTTTCTAGATGTTTTGTTTTGAGTTTCTTGAAGCTATTCGTTAGTCATGATCTTTTTCATTCATCTTGGAGGTCTTTCTAAAACATCCTATGAACTTCAAAAGTCCGTTCGTATGTAAGGAAGTGGCCTTAAAAACTGATTGGAAACTATTTGTGTATTGATTTTGTGCATTTGTGGCTGCCTGGAAGGAACTGTCATTCTCAGAAGCAGGTTTCTCTCCAGTTTGGTGCATTCCTGTGCCTTGGAGTATTTCTTTCAGGGCCTCATCATCATTGGTCCTTGTGTGGAACCCCCCTTGCCCAACTTCCAGCTTCCTTCAGAGTAATGTCTTCCGCTGGCATGGGGTCAGAGGACAGAGGGGCTGGGGTTGGCTGCCACGTGGCCCGCAAAGGAAAGAGACTGAGGTGGTAAGAGGGGTGTCATTGTTCAGTTTACTTTCAATTTTCCTGGTGTGCATGTGTCCTGAGTCCCTAAGGTTGATCCTCAGTTCCCCTAACTAAAAGAGGTGGCTCAAGTGGTCAAATTGCTCTTTCTATAGACTTTCCATAAACTATGCCTTTAATCTCTTTTTCATATTCACCTTCTGAAATATATTTTGTCTCTCATTCTTAAATTTATCTAACGTTTGGTGGCATGAATTTTCTTGCTAGTTCACCAACTAATTTTCTTCCTTCCTTCCTTCCTTCCTTCCTTCCTTCCTTCCTTCCTTCCTTCCTTCCTCCTTCCTTCCTTTAAACAGGATCTCACGGGGTAATTCAGTCTGGTCTTGAACTCTCTGTGTAGTCCAGGCTGTCCTTGAATGTGTAGCCATCCTCCTGCCTCAGCTTCCCAACTCATCAACTTTCTAAATTCAGATATTTTCTCAAATGTTGCAGTTATCACTTTATTTCCCTCACCTTCTCTTTTATTCCTTTTGTGTTTACCTTTTTATATTATTTTATCTTTTTATATCATTTTAGTGGAGTATGTTTTTAACAGAGTAAACCTATATGTTTTGCCTCTCCTGTTAAAATATAGATTATACTTAGCAAATTCTAGATGCTAAAACAAAACAAACTCTCCTTCATTCAGATACTCAACACAATAGAAGCTTATTTTTCTTTCTTGTATTTGCTGAGATGAATATTCCTGGTTGTTGTACATTTTTGCTTTATATGATAATCTAGAGATCCAGTTACTTTCCATTTTATGATTCATGTATCCCTTGAGAATTTTTCTGGCTGAAGCAAAACAAAGCATTGGAAATGTATACCTGCTTCTTCAAAACCTTGGCCTGGAAGTTTCAGGCATTATTTCTTCTTTCACTCCACTAATAAGGTCTGGTCACATGGCCACATAAAAGGGAATTGTTGGCTGCTGGGGAAACACAGTATTTGCTTGCTAGTTAATCATCTCTGTCAGAGTCCTTGCTCTGCTACCAAATGTCCATCTGCAGCCTTATTTTCATGTAAAGAACTGATTCACTCCCTCCTCCGGGGAGATGACCTAAATTCCCAACTTTGTTCCTTTATCCATTTCAAAACCCAGTGCTTTTGGACAACGTCTATCATTTCCATCAGATCCAGATGTGGCTTCCTAATAGCTGATGGGTCACAGACTGAAAGACAAGGTACCTTATCTCTTGACACCCGTCTATACACACACAAA
>RJWT010050979.1:0-10768 GCA_004365215.1 Cuniculus paca
ACATTAAAAGTAATGTACCTAAAGAGGTTTTAAATTATGCTTACATTTATTTTAAATATTATATATTTGCCACTTTAAATGCAAGTGGGTAACTTACAGTAAATGTAAAATGTGTGCCTCTCAGACTGAAATATTTTAATCACAAATCTGACAAATCTGCCAAAGCAAAGTCATCAACAAGCTATCCTTAGGTTATTCTTGACAAGTCTCAAATGCTACTATAAAGTAAGTTCCACATCTCCACAACACTTTGATTCCTTGCAAGGATATATTATATAAAATCTACTCGCTCCACTGACTTATAAACCTGTCTCTGGCCAAAATTCACTGTTTCAAGAGTCTTACCTGTTTTGAATTAGAGCAATTACTTGGGAATAGGTCTTTCCAATAACACTTTCTCCGTTGACTTTAATGATTCGGTCACCTTCAAAAAGGAGTAAAAAAACAACAACAAAAAAACCACATGAAGAAGTCTGAAATAAAATCACTTTTGGAACTATTTTTGAGAATGCCCTTTTGTGTGTGTGCAGGTGCTGGAGATGGGACCAGAGCCTCATCCATGCAGTCAAGTGCTGTACCACTGCGCATGCCCCAGCCCCAAGAAGGCCCCTATTTCTAATAAATCCTTCCACTTTAATTTTTAAAAGTGACTCATTTTTGTAAAATGCATCTAAATTTAATACATTCAGCTTTTTATGAAACACAGCCATGTTCTACATAAGAGTTCTAGAAATTAATGGATTTATAAACTTCAAAAGGTAAACTCACCAAGGGACCACAACTACACTGTTTATAACCCAGTTGTTTTCTGCATTACAAAAGCACTGTTAGTTTCTCTTCCATTTTCCTTGTCACTTCTGTTAGAGAATATTACTCAACAGATTTAAAGTATTGTTTTTATTTTGCCCAAGTCTTCTACTTTTAGTCCAGCTTATTTTCTTGTAGTATTCTTCCCATCTACATATTTGGTCTATTGACTAGTCTATACATGCTTTTGTCTTTATACATGTTAATACATAAATTAATGGGGGAAATACATTGGATTATTCAGAAAAACTCAGAGGAAACTAAAAGAAGAGAGAAAGGGATCAAGGACAGAAAGGACAGAGGAAAATAGGCAAAAAAAATTTTTTTAAGTGTTTACAGGATCCCCAGTATATCTCAATTTTGCAACATTCAGATTATGAAAACTGAGATGTTCTATTTAATGGACTCCCACATGCACATCAATAAGCATTCATATCGATGATATTAAAATTAGGTTTATTTTACATATGATGAAAAAGATCATTAAAGTCAGTAATACATAGTAATACTAATTCTACCAAACAGTAATTACATCCAGCTAATCAGAGCGTATTCACTGACACTGCAGAGGAGGGGAGCTTGCAGCTCCACTGGAAACCTAAGCCACTCTGTGCTCCAAACCAATGTGCCTTTGGCTGATCAAACCCTTCTAGAAGTGAGGATACAAGATTATTTCAATTATATCAAATAAATACCCATCAGTTTGCCCTTTTGCAATCCTCTGTGAAAGCGTAGTGTATGAAAAATACCTCTTCAAAAGCGTCTCTACATCTGTCCTCTGTGGGTAACTCAAAGTTCCACAATTTACCAATTTATATTTTTCCTGTTCAAATTCACCCACTTGAGTATCAAAAAATGTAATTAGGTTTCAAAAGCAATAACAACAGGTGTGAAGAAAAAAGGGCAATTACATAAAAGGATAGAAAAGGAAAAAGTACAAAATACAATGTAGAAAAAGTAAAAATTAAAGGCATTGTTTAAAAATCACCAGCACCTGTGCATAATCCTGCTTCAAATGCAGGTCCCCCTTCTTTAACTTGTTTAACAAATATGGTATCCATTGGTTCCAAGCGGTTTCTCTGTTTTCCTATGGGAGAAAAATAAGACCAAGACATTATTTTACTTCACAGTATTTTATTAAAATACCAAAATATAAAATGTTATTTAATTTAGACAATCCATTTAATTGAGAGATCACTAAAGTATTAAGTATATATACTGATATGGATGCTAAAATCATAATATTGGAGGTTCTTCCATAATACAACAGCAACCAAAAAACTGTGATGGTTTCCATTTACTGAGTTTATTCTGTGTATGTTACTACACTGCACGCTATATACGTGCCTTAGAACTGTTGGTTTCCATAGGAAACAAGTATTACTACCACCACTGCACAAGAGGAAACTGAAGCTTAAAGAAATTAAGTAAACCCTCCAAGGTGACCGAACTACCAAGTGGCAAAGCTCATTGCATAGGTGATGTGCTAAGCATTAAGACAGAATAATTACAAGATATATTTCTTCCCTTCAGGGATGCTGGCAAAAAAAGACAAATAAATGAAATACTAAAAAATCAGATAAAAACATGAAACATATTCATGGCAATGAGGAGAACATGATCAACTCTGTGATACAGTCCATATTTCACAAGCTGTGGTTCATGGGTCATCTACATTAATATCTAGGGTGTTTGCTAAAAATAAAATGAATGTTCTGTAGTCCAAATAGAAATGTGCTTTGTTAACAGGTTTCCCAGGTGATCCTAATGCACACTAAAATTTGAGAATAACAGTTTCAGTAAATACAGTAGAAGTCAAGGAGTGATTTGCAGGTGAGCAAACATTTCAGCTAAGTGAAAAATACATCATAAGTACCGTGGGGGGACAAGAAAGTGGTTAGTAGTTCCCAAAGTAGCAGCATCAGTATCACTTGGGAATGTTAGGAATGCGAACTGTGGACCCTGCCCCAAACCCCCCAGTTAGACACTCTGAGGTGGTTGTGATACACTCAAGTTTGAGAACCACTGAAGTAGAAGACATATTCCAGTCAACTGAGGAAGAATATAACTGAGACATACACAGGTGTACGGTAATATAACACTTGTTAAAAAGAAATCCCAGGGCAGAAAATGAGTGTCAAATATAAAACACTCATCATTATTACAATATAAAATAATTTTTAATTAAGGTATTTACACAAAGGTGGTTCAAAGTAAGTTTCTTAATAATGGAATACCTATCAGCAGCTCCCTTACACACTTAGCTATTTTCCTCTACAGCAACGAATGGACAACTCAGCTACTTAAAAAGTAGTATATACAGTAGAAATTGTTTCAGAAGCCAGGAGACATAGGTTCAATTCCTTGCTCTTCAATTTTAAATTCTGTGTATGTGCCAGGGTTTTTCTTCACAGAACCTATGACTTGGCCTGTAAAATTACATTTTGATTTTCTTACAGGTGTGATACGTCTCTCCCACTAACACGGAAGAAGAGGAAGTCTATCATGCTCCCTAATATTCACAGGGTCTAGAATCAATCAGGCATTCGGTAAGCAGTTATTAAATAAATTAATAATGTTAATTTACAAAAGCCTTCAAGACGGACTTTATGATCCTAAAATTGCCAACTGAGGAAGAAATAAAGACTAAGCAACTCACAACAAGCAGAGTAGGAATCTGAGCCCCAGTCTGAATTCAAGTGTGGCATTACAAGCTATTTCAAAAACAACTGAAAGTCATCCGTTTGTCAAGCTTTACTCGCTGAATTTAAAAGTAAGCTACTTATAATTACAGTCATGAATCACACAACGACATTTTGATCAGTGACAGACCAAATATACAGTGGTGGGTATAGCCTAGGTGTATAGTAGGCTATCCTATCTAGGCCTGGGTAAGTACACAACATGACATTCACACAACAACAAAACTTCCTAGCAACACGTTTTGCAGAATAAACTGCCATTCAGCAACACATGACAATACTTTAAAAGGAAAAAAGGTTTTTTTCAATTTTAGTCATTCAAATGCAAACCGAATTCCAATCAAGTTGGTAATGAGTCTGGGTCCCACTGTAGCCAACCCAACATTTATAATAGTTGGCATTCAAGGAAAACTATCTTTTTGGCTAGAGAATTCAAGATTCAATCAGTTTTGTTGAATTAAAACATCGCTTTTATGGAAAGATTTAGATAATGAAAGAAAAGAGACATTTTTCTCATTGATATCTTCTACTCCAGTGTGTCTCAAAGATGATTATACTATACTTATATTTAAAAAATACACAATGTAAATGACCATTCATGAATTCTAGAAAATAATAAAAAGCTGGTTGTGTAGCAATGGGGTGACTTCTGAAAATTCTGATAGAAAAGTTCACTTACACAGAATAGAGGTGGTCCAAAATAATTTGGTGCTAATTTCTATAAAGGAAATACTAATTTTGCAATGACTGCCGTTGTAAAGTCAGAGATATATTGCCAATGACAAATCTGTCAATACACTATGCCTGAAAACATATGAAGATGGAACAGATTAAAAGAGAGGCCAGTCCTACAGTAAGCACCAATCACATCTGCTGGGAGTTGTACTTTTGATTTTTATTCACTTTTTGTTCTGAACTTTCTCCTAAATTCTACCCCAATATTATCTAATTCCTTCTACACAAGAGAAAACACTCTCATAAGCATCCTTTGAATATAAGCAGGTCTCACTACAGAATATACTTCTCTTCAATTTCCACACTCTTTGAGCCTTAAGTTAAACACTTGGCTCATTAATTTTAAGAGTCTTCTTTTTAATTTACGTGGCTGCAATTCTGCTCAAACTAGAAAGCAAAAGCATCAAACATTAAATGGGTATCATGCATTCTCCTGGGTTTTTATTTTTTGAAAGTAAATTTCTGGATACTGCATACAAAACTAGCCCAATCTAATTTTGCAATGAATTATAATTCAACAGGAAAACTGACTCTTTTACTTTCATGTATGGTTACTTAGCAGATAAAAACAGCTTCCCTGGCAATCTCTAGTAAAAGCCTCTTTCAATTCCACACCTATAGTTCACAATTTCTCAATTTTTAAAAAACACATAAACATGTTTCAAATAAGATACTGCTAAGTATCTTATTAAAGTGTCACTTTCTTGACATTATCAAAATACATTAAAAGAAAATAAATCTTTTTACCATGTACATGTAATTAAAGCTTTCTGTTTTTACAGAAAGCTAAGACAAAAAAAAAAAAGAAAACAAAAAAGAATAATCTTACAGGGACGAGAAAGGTTAAAATGATCAGATTTAAAGAGGAAAGAAAAACATGTAACTTGGAAGTTGAATATTACATTTCAAGACAAAAAGAATGCATGCAATTCTACATTGTAGTAACATAATTAGTTGGGGGAAATAACCTGAGTAAAAAAATTAATACTATATAAGTAGTAGCTGTCATCCAAATACTGAATGTCCCAGTGAGTTTTATTCTCTGTGTGCAATATAATTCAATAGTAAGATCTTGTGCCCTATAACAATATTGTATGGTTTAAAAATCCCAGATCTACCATTTATTATTCAAGAAGGACTAACGGATTTTGCAATATTTGATACTTACTTAATCTTTAGTTTAAATAGGGGATCAGTTAGGCTAGAGAGTACAGAATTTGATCAGGGATCAGTTAGGCTAGGTAGTACAGAATTTGTCACACTGTAAGTCATCAATAAACAGCAGCTAAAGAAATATTCCTATTCTGAGGAAGCTATGAATAGAAACCAAAGGAAAAAGAACACAAAAGGAGGCAGAACGATAAAAGAAACTGTGCTAAAAAGAAAATTACCAGTACCTCTAACATGAACTACATACCTTCCAACAAGAGATTGGCGTTTAAAACCAGAACGCCACATCTCTAGTCCATCTTTAGGACCTGACCCAGCATGATTTAAACTTCTAGTGACTTCCTTCTTTGAACAATGCTGAAGTCAAAATCACTTGCAATTTGTAAATTATTTGTAAATTTAAAGTATTAAGTACACAAAGCATACACAGTAAATAGATTTACTTTACAAAGAACAAAGTTTGAATTATGTCAGTTATAAAAGGACCATGATATGAAGATCAGCAGACCAATGCAGTGCTTCTTTACCAGACTGAAAATGCCTGCATACTAGGAAAAAATGTCTCACTGTGTGAAACAGAGGAAAAGCAATAGAAAATAATGGCTATTGTGGAGGTTTTCTTCTGAGTCTACAAACAAAAACACTAAATAACTAGAACTCAATAGAACCTAAATCTTTTCTACCTATTTAATGACAGTGATTTTTTTTTTTTTAAGTAGCCTTTCCTTTGATTTTTGTTGTTGTGGGTGTTCTGTTTTTTGTTTTTTCTTGTTGAAACAGGGTTTCACTGTGCAGTTCAGGCTGATCTTGAACTCACTCTTAGCCCAGGCTGGCATCAAACTTGCCTCAACCTCCCAAGTGCTGAGGTTACAGGTGTGGGTGGCCACAACCAGCTGCTTTGTTGCTTTTTAAAAAACTCCTATTTCTACATTTAAAAAGGCTGGTAAGTAAAATGTACTTCAATATAAATTAGATAAGTGAAGAAAGTGTGTCTTTCACAAAGGTAGAAATTTTAAGACATATCTCACCTAATGAATATCAAACATTAATTAAGGAAAATAAATTAAATAGCCTATTAAAATTGGTATCTATTTTTCCAGATCAAAAAACTGTAGGGCTGGGGTGCAACCCAGTGGTACAGTGTTTGCCTAGCACGAGCAAGGCCTTGAGTTCCATCTGCAGCATTGCAAAAGATAAAAATAAAAAATAATCAAAATCCCAATGTAAACTGAAAGAAATAAAATTAAGTCTGAATGATAAAAAAAATCTCTACTTCTCTTTGTGGAGAACAGATTTACTATGTGTGGAGGACATGTAGATAGAGCATGAAGAAGAATTTACTGACACTGAATTCAGCATAGTGGTTATTTCTGGAGGAAGATAACAGAAGGAGTGGTATAAAGGGTCTTAATTATATTTGCCATTACTGGTGTCAAAGGAAATGGGGCAGATGGCTTCAATGCCAAGTTCTACTGAGTATTTAAAGAAAAAATAATACCTATTTTTCTCAAATTATTCCAGAAAATTTGAGAGAAAGAAATTCTTCCAAACACATTCTACCAAGTCAGTATTGCCCTACTAAAAGTAAACAAAGACAAAACAAAAAAAGAAAACGATGCAGCAACAATTATCTTTGATGGACTCAGATGCCAAAATCCTCAAACAAAACAAAACAAAACAAAACAAAACAAAACAAAACAAAACAAGCAAATCATATCCAATAGCATATTATTTACATGGTCAAGTAGGGTTTTGCCCCATGAATAAAAGATGCAAGGATGGTTTGGCTATCAATAACCAATATACACCAACAGAATAAAGGACAAAAACCCTATGATCACCTCAATATAGTCAGAAAAGACACTTAATAAAATTCAACACCCTCTCATAATAAAAAAAAAAAATCAGGTACAGGAGGAATATACCTCAACGCAATAAAGGCCATTTATGAAGTCAACAGTTAACATTAATTGAATGTGGAAAAATTGAAAGTTTTATAAGATCTGAAACAAGTATGCCCCCCTTTCATTGCTATTATTGAATATAGTACTGGGGGCCCTAGCCAATAGCCAGGCAAGAGAAAGAAATAGAAGACATCTAAATTTGAGAAGAGGAAGTTACATTGTTACTGTCTGCAGATGACATGCCTTATATGTAGAAAAGCTAATCTCTACCAAAAATTAGAACTAATAAATTCATCAAAATTGTCAGGTATAAAATCAACATTCAAGCACTCCAGCAGCCATTGAGAGACACTGCCCCCTGGTAACCAGCTCTGAAGGGAGGCAGCAGCAGGCTCTGCTCCTGCCTGCACTGCAGCCCTCATCAGGATGCTTCCACTCCAGGTAGCCAGCAAGGGCAGGGAAAAAAAGAAGCCTGCCCTGCACCAGATCACCCAGTGGCCACCACTGGATACCCATAGCCAGTACTGGCCAGGAGAACAAAAAGTCACACTCTGGAGAAATTGTAGCCAATGCAGGAAGTGCCCGGGACCCCACTGTGCACTTGTTTGGAAGAACCCAGGAAAATGTCAAGATGAAGAAGCAAAAAGCAGTCCCTGGACTCCAGCCCAAGCAGACCAAATCTAGGAGATGTACACATGGAAGAGACTGGGAGTCGTACACCTGAAGTTTCTGCAGTGATGGCAACTGAAGTAAAGAAACAACTTCATGAGGCTATAATACAAATTAGAACAGAAATACTATCTCAGGTAAAAGAAGAAATGAAAAACATAACAAAAGAATTGCGAAGCATCTCTAAAGATGACATAGATAAAAAAATAGAGGAGCACAGGAAAATGAGGGAAACCATGAATGAACAATATAAGAGAGATTTTGAATGCATGAAACAGATTCAAAGAGATATCCAGGGAAGTAAAAACTTCATTGAAAGCTGGAAAAATCACTTGAAAGAACTGAAGATAGACTTTCAGACCTTGAAGACAGGTGTGTGGCTTGTCATTGAGAAAGGAAAGATCTCTTTAAAATAACGAGGAACCAAGAAATAACAATTCAATCACTGCAAGATGATGCAAAGCAAAATAAGAATAATAATAGGTGTGAGTGAAAAAGCAAGTCAATACAAATGATATTAAAATTCTATTTACAGAAATAATAGCAGAAAACTTCCCAAACATGGGAAAAGGACGTGATATTCAGATAAGTGTGGCATATAGAACTCCAGTTAGCCATAACCAAAATAAATCTACACCCAGACAGATAATAATCAAGATCCCAGAAATTCAACACGAGAACAGAACACTGAAAGCTGTTAGAGAAAAGACACAGATCACCTATAAAGGAAAACCCATCAGAATCATGACAGACTTCTCAACACAAATCATCAAGCCAAGAAGTTTGGAGTGAAATATTTCAAGTCCTGAAAGAAAACAACTTCCAACCCAGATAGATGTACCCTGCAAAACTATCTTTCAAAATTAACAGAGAAACAAGATACTTTCATGACAAAGAACAAATGAAGGAATTCATGACCACCAAACCAACCCTACAAAGAATACTGAAGGATATTCTAGAGAGAGATTTAAAAAGATCACAGTTCCAGGAACAGCAGCCAAGGGGGATCACTGAACAGACAATTGAGGGGAAAAGTAGGCAGCCAACGGTAGGGAAATAGCATGGCAGAGATGAGCCAGTGCATGTTGGCCATAACCATTAATGTAGATGGCCTCAATTCACCGATAAAAAGAAACACAGGCAGAGTGGATCAGGAGACAAGATCCAGCAATATGCTTTATTCAAGAAATACATTTAACTCAAAAGGAAATTCATAGACTGAAAGTCAAAGGAGAGAAAACAATGCTCTATGTGACAGGGAATCAGAAAAAAAGTAGGGGTAGCTTGCCCACCAACTGCAGAATGGGCAAGAAAGATATGGCATTTCTATACAATGAAAAGCTACTCAGCTATAGAGAAAGATAACCTTGAGGCTCTTGTAGGTAGATGGATACAACTTGAGATCATGCTTAAGGGTGAAATGGTTCAGAGTCACATGGGTGGACATCATGTTATCTTCCTAGTAGAAAAAACTAAAGGAGTTAGTGGGATCCAAAATGCACAATAGATGTTGTGAAGGTGAAAGGGGAGGAGATGTCTACAGGAGGAAGGCAGTGGCCATTGTTAATCTATTATCCTGTTTTGAAATCCTGTATTGGTTTCATTATTCTGTTTAGCTTAGTTTTGTTGTGTTTTGTTTGATTTTATTATATGTGATGGCATGGAGAGCTATTTCAAAAATAACAAAATGTATTGTAGTAGCCATTATTGATTTTTTGTTATCTTGTTTTGAAGCCCTGTATTGCTTTACTTATTTTGTTTTGATTGACTTTATTCTATTTTGCTTTGTTTGATTTTATTATATGTGATGGTATAAGCAGCTACTTTGAAGATAACAACATGTATTATGGTAGCCACTGTTGTATTTCTATTGTGTTGTTCTGAAGTCCTTTATTGCTTTCAATGTTTTGTTTTGTTTTATTATGCCTGATGGTATGGGAAGTTATTTTGAAGATAACAAAAGGCATTATGGTAGCCATTATTGATTTCCTTTTATCTTGTTTTGAAGTCTTGTATCATGTTCATTGTTTTGTTTCAGTTGACTATTCTATTTTTGTTTTGGTTGACTTGATTATGTCCGATGAAATAAACAGCTTCTTTGAAGATAACAAGATACATTATGGTAGCCCTGCTATACTCTTACTGTCTTGTTTTGAAGTCCTGAATTGCTTTCATTGTTTTGTTTTGATTGGTTTTATTCTGTTCTGTTTTGTTTGATTTTATTGTGCCTGATGGCGTGGGAAGTTATTTTGAAGATAGCAAGAGGAATCAAGGTAGCCATTGTTGGTTTCCTTTTGTCTTGTTTTGAAGTCTTGTATTATGTTCATTGTTTTGTTTTGATTGACTCCATTCTGTTTTATTTCTTTTGGTTTTATTCTCTTCAAAATAAATCAACATATAAAAGTCAATACTATTACTGCATTCCAATAGCAGATATTCTGAAATAGAAATTAAGACAGAGACACAATATCTCATGTTCATGGGTTCAAAGAGTATTGCTTAGAATGTCCATACTACTCAAAACAAGCTACAAATTCAATGCAAATGCTATCAGATGCAATGGCATTCTTTACAGAACTACGTAAAACAATCCTAAAATTTTTATGGAACCACACCAATAGCCAAAGCTATTTGGCTATTTGAGCAAAAAGAACAAAGCAGGAGGCATTACACTACCTGAGTTTAAAGACTTCGTATAAGATGCAATAATCAAAATAGCATGGAATTGGTATAAAACAGGCACACAGAGCAGTGAAACAGAATAGAGCTTAAAAATAAACA
>RJWT010050980.1:0-10767 GCA_004365215.1 Cuniculus paca
TATTCTTGTTTTAGTTCTCAAAGTCTACAGTTTGGTTGCATGATCTAATAAAAGCACCCTTCTTGCAAAGTGGTTCAAGTCTGCTTCATTTACAAACAAGTTGTAGGTAAATAAAATGAGCATAAAGCAGGCAGAAATGTTTATTCCAAATGGCAGCTTAAAATAATTATCTCTAAATATATGAAATACATAAAGCATTGCTTTTATATTTAAAATTAATTTTTAAATGTGGAAATGAAGCTAAACAAATTAAAATTTTACGTATTGTAATAATTTGCCCATCATGGTCCTCCTATGAAGACATTATTTTATTATGTAGCACTGGTGAAATTAAGTACGAAGGACTTAATTCCATCACAGATGAGCTGCTTTTGCACAGATAGTTCTAGCTGTTGATTAGCTTCTGAGGGTGGCAAAGAATTATAGAAGGAAAAGTGTCCTATAAATTTCTTTCAGGGGCAAAAGTAAATGAGACATGCTATCGTGAAACATTTCCTCTGGTCTTCACTCTTCCTCCTTTTTATAACAAAACTGGGAGTTAATCCTTTATAGATTTTTAGATACTTGAGAAACCAATTGTTTTTATTATGCATACCCAAGTTAGATTCTGTGATATATAAAAGACTGATGGTAAGGGAGGAAAGTTTTATCAGGTGCCTAAATATACACCAACACAAGGCCATGTGACTAACACATGTTCTCTTTTGACATAGAAGCTTGGCAAATCTATTATGATTTCCATTTTACAGATGAGGAGCTCAATGTTGGGGAAGCTATGAGACTTGTTTAGGTTCACACAGCAACAACCAGGTTTTGAACCCAGCTTCTTGGGTGAAATCACATGCCATTTCTACTTTTCTGTTGCCTTACAAGTGACATGGCTTTCACGTTTGTGAAATGTCTACAAAATTCTAAACACTGGAATCTGTCTTAATGCCAACGGATTCTTCTTCCAACTTGCACAGGTATCTCTTCCTGTAAGCCTCTATTTGTCATCCTCAATATGTCAGTCTTATCTGCAGACATTCTGCAGAAATGACTTTTCGTACTGCTGCCCCTTACAAGATAACACAGAACTGCTACTGTCACCAAGGCACTCATTACCATTCTCAACAACACTGTTATTACCACCACCATTTTTATCACCATCACCACTGCCATCAACACTATCACTACCATCTCCATCTTCTTTACCATCTCCACCCCCAGCACCTCTAACATCTTCATCATCTCCATCATCATCACCACTGAACACTGCTGCAACCATTACCACCACTTCCAATGGCATCATTGTCACCACCACTATCATGCCCATATCCATCACCATCATGACTGCCATCACCACTGTCAGTACCATCTCCATTATTGTCAGCGCCTCCATCACTATCACTACCACAATACTACTACGAACATTATCACCATGATTACCAGTGACTACCATGCCATCACTATTTCATGAGCATTACCATCACTACTGACTTTACACTCACAACACTATTACCATCATCACCACCTAAAATACCATCACCATCTTCCACCCCATCTCCATTATTACCACCACCATCCACCACTATCACAAAAACTGAAATAGCTTTCAGTCAGAGTTTTAGGTCTATAGACTCAAATTCCCAGTCACTTGCAACCTATGGAAGAAAAGAAAGCTATTTACTCTTCATCTCTAACTCCTTTTACAAGGTTCACCAACAATTTAAAGAACAGCAAAATTCCTTATATCATATTTTTATTTTATTTAATTTTACTCATCTGCAGCATGTATTCTTTAAGTTCTTCCTGATTTCTTTCAGGTTTCTGAATAGTCTTTATTTTGTTTATGTCCAGCGCTACCTCTTGCCTAAGATCAAAGAGACTTTCCTCTCCCCTACCTCATACCGTTCCCAGGTAAACAAGAGACACTTTAAGGCAGGCTTGTCCAAGAACACTTCTTGTCTTGCTGCATGCTTAGATAGCCAAAGGTAATTTCAGTTTTTCCTTGACTCATATTGATAGTCTAGTAAGAAAGGGTTTAAGAGTTTAAAAGAAGGAAAGTTCAAGATTTTTCCCTATAAGCTTATTTTTTGATTTTAGAAGAACTTTGAAAATACATTAACTCAATAGGAATATTTAGGTTGTTCCAGTACGTAAGTAAACATAAGTAAATAGATAGCAGGCAAAAAGGTCAGCACTGTAAAATCATTTCCTTCCATACAATGTTGAAGATATTTGTAAGTTATTTTTTTTTCCCTCTGACTGCATGGTGCCTGACTTCCACGCTTATGAAGTATATGAAGGTGATCTTCTCCAAGAAACTCCCTCAAGATGACCTTTATCTCTCTGTATGATTCATTTTGGCCTTAAGATTATAACCAAATAATAAGACACACACACACACGTGCACACACACACACACACACACTCACACACACGGGTATATGTAGTGATGGTAAACCCAATGGCAACCCCAAACCCATACTTATCACATTTCCAACACCACAATTAAACCTGAATGCTGAGATTTTAGTTTAGAAAAAAAATTCATACATTGACATCTTTTGTCTTAAAAGAAAAGCAAGTAATATGCATGCCATAAGCTCGCCACCACTGATATATGAGATTAAAGGGCTCAGTAAACGTCAAATGCTGTGTCCAGGCAGGTCCTTCCCTGCTATGTCTAGGCACCCATGTTTTCCATCGACCAGGAAGTAGAAACACCAGCCATTTTAAGGTGTTCTGTGCTGTCTTAGATTTGACAGCTGATTCTCTGAGAGGGTCCTGATGCAATTGTGACTTTACTGAGGACTCCCATATAACCATGCCCCTTGACTCCTGGGAACTGTTATTTTCTACCTTCCACAACTGTAATTTCAGTTAAATAAACAATGAAGTCAGACC
Source organism: Cuniculus paca (assembly GCA_004365215.1). Lineage (NCBI taxonomy): Eukaryota > Metazoa > Chordata > Mammalia > Rodentia > Cuniculidae > Cuniculus > Cuniculus paca. The sequence goes on from RJWT010050980.1 coordinate 2,890, forward strand.
TGTCAGGAGGGTTCATTTGCAGTGTTACCTTTGCTTCGTAAGGAATAAAACACGATGCTCTGTGTGTGCCAAGGATGAGTCAAAGTGATGCATCTGTTCTGTGGCTGCATTTAATAACCCACTATTCAAAACAAGTCCTCTGCATACCTGGCAGACCCAGAGAGCTCTCGAGGCTCTAGCGAACATTAACATTAGAGGAAGACAATACGGAAGGTCTGAAGACAGCATCTTCAGGACTGGACTAGATAAAGACAGTTAATTATGCCCACAGATATTTATTACCTCAAAGTGTCTAAATAAAATGTAGCTCTTAAACTATTACCCAAGTAAGCCCAATGATTTTAACTGGTTCTTTTTACTTTGTATTGATAATCTGTAAAGAAAAACATACATAAGCACAATTTCTCAAATCACAACCAATACCAACAAACATAATTTCTAAATGTAAAGAACACCCTGAAAACTAATGATGAACTCATGTTCTCAGCCAATGTGACCTTCATGAGAAGATAGCTTTTAAAGAGCATGCACCACTGACAAGACGAAAGTTTGGTGTTTTATTTTACGGAAATTAAATGGTTTGTCCACTAAAGGATCAGCATTAAAATTCTTTTATGCACTTGCATAAAAAATTAACCTTAACAAATAAAACAAAGCTGTGAATCATTTATTCTGCTTATCTCTTCGATTACTGTATATTAATTAAGATGTGAATTACTACTTGAAATAAAAGGATGCCTGAGATCCAAAAAGAATTAAAAATGAATGCTTATATAGGGAGACAATAGGGAGGATGATTCAGGAAGCAATTGAAAAATGAATGTTTACTTTTAATGTTTTACTTTGCTATTTTCCTTAAAAGAAAATCTATATAAATTTATATTGTTTGGACTCTGCTGTTCTCTGATACTTGGAAAACAGCTGCTCTACAGCATTGGTCTTTGAATGCCTGGATGGCAAGGCTCAATAATCTGTCTCAGCCCAGGTTAAGTGATGGAATTCATTTAAATGCCCCAGAAGTAATCATCCACAAAGAGTACATTATTTCTCTTTTATGAATTTTCAAACCTAATACTGATGGGTGGCATGCAATTAAACCTGATCAATATGTAATTTAGGTGGGCTGACATGTTTTCAAATTCTCAGAATATAGATTCTTTCAATATTGCAAGAGCTTAGTAGAATACTTAGCTCTTGTAAAATAGCTAAGGCAGTTCAGTACAGTGTACAAAAAATAACAAGTTTAGTCAGAAGATATACAACTGGGTAATTATACTCGGAGATTTTAATTTTTGAAGAGAAACCATAATAAAGAGAAATTAAGACTGTGCTTAATCCTTCTCTCTCTCTCAGGAAATAAGACCAAGATAATCTATAAGATTTTCTGAGAAAACGTCTTAGTAACTTTCAAACATATTATAGACACTATTTTCAAGATTGTCAGGTCCAGTTTATAATACGTTTATTCACAAAGCTTTATTACCCACTATCAAAGGGAGACCAAAAAAAAACCCTCGCAAAGCCCAAGGAGAGTGGGATTACCATAATGACCCTTTGTGTTAAGCTAATAAACAAGGGGAAGTACATAGGCTCCTGACCCTAGGGGTGAAGGGTGATGCTCCCTAGGATTACTAATTAGCCTGCTGTCACCCACACAATAAGAATTACACTTGAGTTCCTATGATTTGACAGGATTCAATTTTAAATTTTATGCCTGAGGTCTTGAAGTGCTCTTTCACCCTTCCATTTGCATATTCTACATGACCAAGCAGATACGAATAGGGCTTTATGTTTGCAGAAGCCGGAGAAGAAACAGTGGGAAACAGGCCTCAATGCCTCGGGTCCAGGCCGCTTCCTAATTTGTAGCACATGTGCCGGTGAACAAACTTGCTCATTTCACTGAACTTTGTTATTCTATGCTGCGCTGATATTATTCTCTGAGAACTTTGTGTTTTCTTGTCAGTGTTTCATTGATGTTCATGAAGCCTATTATTCTTTGTGTACAGGTTTGTTGAAAATAGGAGTTGCTGATTCTGGGGTTACTTCTTTCCCTGTCTTTTACTTGCAGTGGAACACAGTGCCACCCCCATTCAGTGTCCTCAAAGAAACCTGCTTCCTGAGGACTTGTCACTAGTTTAGACCATTGCCCAGGGCCGGGGTAACTGGCTGGGGCCCTGCTTCAAGGACAGGGCTGGGGAAGGGGCCCCAGGGCATCCACCATTGACTTAATATTTTAAGACAGGGAGTTTATACTGGGGCTTGATGGAGAGTCATTAGCCGTTCACACACATGCATTTTCACATTCACTTCCATTTTTATATTATTATTAGGTAAAATATTAGACATAGTTAAACCATGCTTCCTCTTCAAATTCTTTACCTTCTCCCCAGGCATAATAGTTTTTCTGGACTTGGTAGACATTCTCATGTATTAAAGCAAAAAGATATCCTCCTTCCCTGTCCAATTTCAGTGACCTTCTGGATAGGAGACTGGAAGAAAAAGTCCGACTTTACAAGCATGTAAGTGAACAAAAGAACCCGCTGACATTCATCCCCCCACCTCCAATATGCCTTTTTCCTTAAAATGCTATCCTGTGAGTTGGATGTGTCATTTGGAAATGCCCGAAGTGATGTGGAGGGAAAGCCTTTCTCTGCGCTGTTTGCTGGTCACTGGGACAGAAATGACAAAGGATTCTGTCCATTAGTGTTTCAATACAGTGCTCGATAGCAGTCAGAAATTGATGGTGTAACTGTGGCATCACATTGGGGAAACTTATGATGCGGACAATAGCACTTTCAATAAAAGGGCTTTTGATTTTCTGTGTGTCAAACTGTTTTAATATTAGGGCATTTCTAGGTCAATGAAGGGTTAATGTAGTGTCATAAATCATATCTAAACAAGAGCGCTAAGCTTGCTCTGTAGGAAGTAGTCCATTAAAGTCAGAAAAGCATCAAAAAGAAATCACAAAATGCAAGGAGCTTAAGCAATGTGGAAACCACATTTACTTTGCTGCCTCTGAACAGACTTTGACACAGCATACTAAAGAGAGTGAATAATAGGAGAATTAGAAATTAATGATTCTCTGCTATGTCAGTTGCCATTAGAGGTATGGCTGCTGCAGGGTCGGTATAGAAATTCCCCTCCATTTGTTTGCAGGGAAGTTCCAGAGTAATGTAAATGGTGCCCTGAGCTCCCGGTACTTAAGGGAGGCATGTGTTTCCAGTCGGCTGTAAAACCCAGAACACTTGAAGGTACGCCTGATCATGCACCTTCGTGGCAGAATTTCAAGAATGACAGTGTAGTGTTAATCTTTTTGTATAGATAAATAACAGCTGTTCCAACAAGCTGCAGCCCCATACGTGATACCCTGGATGTTACCAAGCAGGGAAGTTCAGTCATTTGCATCGATTATAAATCCGCACACCATGGTGTCCCCTGGCAAAGTTATATCCTTGCTGTTATTTATAAGATTTTCCTTGAAAAGCATGGAAAGATCTGTGCTCTCAGAAGCTGTCAGACTGTTAAGTTTTTAACTCATTAAAAATATCCTATCACCACCATTACATGTAAGTGCAATTTAAAAAAGATGACAAATTCAATAAGATTTAATGAAGAACCAAAGGAATGCAATGAAAGAACACTTTTCCCATTTTGTTTGTGCTTTTAGTCTAAATTAGCCACATACATCACACCTCTCATAGAGGTTGTTTTGGGAATTAGGAGCTCTCTAGGAACACATATCCAGAAGAAAAAGATCACACCCCAAGCCCCCTGTGTTTCTGGCACACAGGAATCTGCTGGCTGGATGAGAAACTCCACTTAGCAGGGTCAAAAATCATGCAAAGCAAAACTCCCACAAGTCAAAACAAAGCAACTCTGAGAGCAATGTGAGCATAGGCGCAGTTTGTCACTTAAAATCTGCAACTCCCTGCAATATTTGGAGCTAGCATGTGAACAAATGTGTTTCTGGGAGGGCAGGCTGCATTGACTGAGACTGCAAAGAGCAATTCTCTGTCCTTTAATGAAGGATGGAGAAAAGGCTTGATAAAGCACTTGCTCATTACAAGTTTGTGTGTGTGTGTGTGTGTGTACACGGGATGGCCAGCAGAGAAATGTGCCTGTGTTGATGAAAGGTAATCTCCCCATTCAATCTTCTTAGACAAGTTAGAATTGTTAACAGCAATCTTATTTTATTGTGAATGCATTTGGACAGTACTGAACAAAGAGCCAGCTGAAACAGCCTGTTGGTGTTTCTTTTTAGCTAAATAATGCAAGCTTTTGGAACTGTTGGTGAGTTGCAGGTTTCTTTCAATATATTTTAAATGATTTATACAGGAGCCAATTAATATATCATGTACTCAGTCATACATGCATATGCAATGTGTTTTATAGCTACAGGATTTTAACCCTAATGTTCTTTGTTAAGTGCATAATACAATGATAAATTATATTATCCTGGTGACTTATATTTATATTTTACCATCAGTTAAAAATAATTTAAACATTAAATAAGTAAATCCTTATATTTAGACTTCTAAAAATAAATTTGAATACTTTTGGATCAGAGTTGTAGAAATTAATCAGAGGAAATAAAAATATTTTATAATTTACAAAATGGGCACAGTTTACTTCATTTGAAACCACAACTTCAAGGAAGTAAAGGTGCAAAGAAATGATGCACCAAGCAAAACCATAAGGAAGCACTTCTTGGTCATCATTTCAGGCTTCCTGAGCACCAGAGCCACACATGGGTCCTAGGACCACCAGGTCTCCTCTCCTCTCCTCTATACACAGCATAATTCATGTATGAAATACATGACACCATTCCGGCTTGTCTAGAATGTCAGACAGAGTCAGTCTCTTTTTAAATGATTATCTATCTATCTATCTATCTATCTATCTATCTATCTATCTTCTATCATCTATTATCTATCATCTATTGTCTCTCATCTATCTATCTATTGTCTCTCATCTATCTATTTATCATCTATCATCTATTGTCTCTCATCTATCTGTTAAAAGCAATCTTATTGCACTCACATTACAGCCTTGCTGACATAAGCTTCAGTATCTGCCTTTTAATTCCATGGTAAAATGTTTCTTCAGATCCTTAAACTTTAGGCTTTTTCTGTGTTTTGCTTTTTCTCTTCCAACTAATGTGCCACGTCCCTGAGATTCCAGTTCCCCCCCTTCACAAAGGAGTCAATGCCTCATGTGAGGATGCCTGATACTCTGGGTGTCTGGGCAGAGTCCCTGCCTCCCACACCCAGCCCGCAGCTGTGTCTTCCAGGGAAGAGTCAGCAGAAAGTCTCAGCCAGCGCTCAGAAGTGCACCATTCTGGTCAGTGCCCACCATGGGGATTTGTATGGCACATACAACTTTAAAAAATCAATTAGCATTTAAAATCAAGATATTTTTATATGACTGGGGACTTTCAGCTTCTTTGGAGAAATGTGCAGATCTGGTAATATGGGATTCCTGTCTTCAGGGCCAAGGTGGGCAGCAGGGCTGCAAGGCAGCTGCCCCCGGCCACCTGGTGGACACTGGCTGCAGCCTCATGGGCCCACCTGGCCTGCTCACCTGCTCAGTGCCAGCCTCCTGGAGCTTTCTAGCCCTGCAAAATGCTCACCTCCACACGACAGGCAGGAAAACACAGAGAGGGAGTTAATTTTCTAATGGAAGTGCTTTGTTTATTAATTTAATTTTACTATTTTTGAACATGCAGATTTCATATACCAAGCGATTTCTGTACCTTAACAAATCATTGCACAGATCACCTTCAGGCGTTCTTCTAATACCCAAAACTCTATTAATAATGAAGGCACCCAAACCAATAGTACACTAAAGCTATGAAGTCTCCAGATAGCAATTTAATTAAGTACACCATAAACTTTTAAGCACTAAAATTTATGCGTTAGAAATATTTTTAAAATATTAGCTTACAGTAAAAATCAGTGTCATAAAGTGATCACATAAGAACTTAAGTTCTGAAAAGTTTAATGATTATATAATTATAAATTTCAATATGTATTCTAGCATAAGCATTTTATGAATAGCTATTTTAATATGTCAATGTGTTTTTTAATTGATGAAAGGTTGTCAAGCACTTGCAGAGGAAGTTGACAAATGAGAGGAGTCACACCCCTGAACCATGCAGGAGACAGATCTGGACATGCATAGGAATAATAAATGGGACAGAGGGGCAGTGGAGTGAGGCAGGTGGGCTGAGTGTGAAACTGACCAGGCTGCACGAACAGCTGGGTCATCACAGGTCCCAGGCCTTGTCGCAGTGGGCTAAAAAATGTTGACATACAGTCTATGTGCAGGTGATTGAAAAATATGTGAATGTTTAAATTTAAAAGTTTATTATAATAAAAAGTCACATTGCAAAGTACAATGAGTTTAGCTCAAGGTGAGGGAAATGTGTTGGGTATTTTGAATAGCTTGAGGGGGAATAGTGACAATGTGACTTTTACTGTAACACATTTCTAAATTTAAATATTCACCTAAGTTTGATCACCGATTCATGTCATGATTAAAGCATACTGAAGGCACTGTGATTTTAGAAAGAGGACTTTTTATCTTAAAGGATATGCGTGCTGCACACCGACAGCTGCACTGGAGCCCCTCTTAGAGGCTAAAGATGCTTCACTTTTGCTCTTGTGATACAGAGCCACAGCAGTACCAGCTTGATAAACTTGATTCTCTCCCTGAATCTGGTTGCAAACTGAGTTGGATGAGATCGAAATAGAATTCAGTGGTTAGGTTCAGTGTTGATTTTATGTGGAAATTTGATTCGGTCTCATCCAGTTTGGTTTGTGATCAGAATTGTGGAAATTCAGTTCATGCACCGAGCACCACTGCGTTTGCTGGCCTTGGGCTTTCCCATCCCGCAAGTCAACCAGCGTTAACTTCTCACACACTCCCTGCATTACTCCCTCCCCAGGACCCCTCAGAAGGGGCCCCCCTGAGCTCTTGCCCTGAGGCCACAACCACTAGATAGAGGAGTTCAAGCGTGAAAGTCCGAGAATGTCGGAGCCTAGAGACATACATCACAGGATTTATATTTTTGTAAAATTAGTTCATTGCCCAGGAATGAATCGGAAAATGTCAGTTTAAGCTTATGATGATAATATTAGAAAACTGCTGCTAAATATCATGAAAGAGCATTTCTTCTCTCAAATCATATCATTTCGTTCTTGATTATGAACCTTTTGATGTGTTTGCCTTTTGGAGGCTAAGTATAAAAATGTTTTGTAGTTATTATTTTCCTTATACATGCTCACTAATGGTGATGTGTTTATACTGTAGCAACAAAATTCCAAGGAACACTCGGAATCATTATTTAATAATTAGATAATATTAAAACTATAGGCAAGATTCTATAACATGTAAGACCAGATGAGATTTTTAAAAGTGGAGCGAGTGGAAGACAAAGACTTACTGGGTAAATAAAAATTTCTTAGAAAATCACATGAGGTACAATATTGCAGAAACGAATGTAAGCATTTAATATGTAACATTTATGGTTTACAGCTTAGTGTAAAAAGAAGGGAGTTCCAATTTGCCAGGAGTTTCATGGGCGGAACCAAGGTTTAAACTGTGACTTGTCAGACTCAAAAGACTGGCATGAACCCAACACACCCCCATCTTCAAATGGAAACATAACATAAATAATCCATTTGAGGAAATAGGAAAATAGGACCAGTATCCATTCTTAAAAAGTAAATTGGAATAGAAAATAAACACAACTTGCATTAGATACCAATTGCAAACTTGGCTCAAAATCAGGAATAAAACAAAAAATAGATAATTTTCTAAATGATTGTACTTAAAAATGTTAAACCAATCTTAAAAATCCCAGTGCAATTTTTTTTT
>RJWT010050981.1:0-10749 GCA_004365215.1 Cuniculus paca
ATATATTTCTCAGATGAAGAAATGCAAATGGAAAATAAATATATGAAAAAAATATTCAGTGCTATTGGTCATTGGAGAAATGCAAATTAAAGCAACACTAAGATTCCACCTCACTCCAGCAATAATGGTTGTTGTCAAGAAACCAACAAATAACAAATGCTGGGGGGGTGCTGATTGGGAAAAGAAATCCTCCATTGTTCATGGGAGTGTGACTGATAACATCCACTGTGTAAATCAGTGTCAAGATTCCTCAAAAAACTAGTATTGGAGGTACCATTCAATCTAGTTATTTCCCATCTGAGTATCTTTGGTACTATCAATAATATTTTACTTTGCAAACTGAATGAAAGCTACTTTTACTCAGTCTCTAAGTAAGTTATTTCAAAAGGGACTGTTTTGTGACTATATCATTGTACGTTAATATGAATAGCACAGGTCAATGAAAACAAAAACTTCCAAATATTACAAACATTAATTTTTTTTTGCATTTCTGTTCCCTTGTAATAAATCACTTTAGACAATTCATTTATTGTATGCCCTAAATTTTAAATATGTTAATGACTTGACATGAAACTCACGAGAACTCTAACAATATCTCTCACCTTGTTCATTTAATTCATAATGAAACAAGAATGTGGATTTACATATGTGTCACAACACTGAACATTTGAGAATCAATGGGATAAAATCTAATTGTTGATTTTTCCCAGAGTAGATGCCTATGGGACAAGATTCTACTGGGAGGTCATTAAAATTGTTTATTTCTAATTAGACTCTTATTTTCTATATCTAACATACAAAACCACCTATTAACCAAGCTTTACAGATGGCCACACTACTTTGGGCATCAGCTATATCAAAGAACTGGGTTAGTGACTCATAGGGTACTTTTGATCTGTCTCTTCCTAACATCTCTATTTATCCAGGCAAAGCAATGGAGAAGAAAAATATCCTATCAGAACTCTCTGGGAAGAAGGAGGGTATGTCTAAGTCCCAGACCATAACGTGTGAAACCTAAGAATCTTTAGCTGCAGTTTCTCTCCTGTCCTGATAAAGACACACAGGAATAATTTTCTGTCCCTACCCATCCTCAATCTAAGAGCCACACTCCCTGATGAACACAGGTTCTCTTATTGTCTCTTTGTCCTTGAAACATAAAATTATAGCAAATAATTCATTTTTACTAATTTCAACTCACACAGTATGGAAGCTTTGTTCAGTTATTTCAAATCTATGGTAACATCTTTAAACTTCTTCAATTTTATCAAAAATATTTGTAATGAAAATTACTATGAAAGGCACAAAAATATGTACTATATTGAATTTATAATTAGTGTGGAAGTAAGGTAGTAAATTACTCAATATAATACAGAATTAAATATTTGCTACATATGAACATAATGAACATGTTCGTGGGCAGATAGAAACTGATATTTTTATGTGAGATGTTACTTTGAAAGATCTTGAGTTAAGCACCCTAACTTTTAATTAACATGTCATGGGGTAATGAAGAAACATGATGAATTAAAGCTGAGGGCATATCAAAGGTTCTTTAGGGCAATAGTTATATGCTGTGATAATTGCTAGGAGAAAAAAGGAAAACTTCTTTTTGTTTGTCTTTAGAAACCTTCACTGGCCCTCTGCACTCTGCACTCATCATAATAGCTCTGTTCTGGTAGGATGCTTGCTGAAAAGACATTTATCTCACTGTCTGTTCTGTCTTCCTTACCCTTCTGGATTGAAACATTTTAAAGAGCAAGGATCCTATTAAATTTATCTCTATCCTGAATGCCCTCAGAAATCTTTCAAATATATTTTTAAAATGTTAATCCCTTCCTATTGTACAGTTTAAAATACTTTCTTGGATGGTATTCATCACAAAAGCATTTATTAATATTTGGTGTAAATTTCATTTTTACTTCTGTGGAATCATCTAAGTTACTGATAGAATGAAGTTTTCAAGAAAATCCTGAGGATACAATGTCTTCTGGAATAAAGAAAGCAGGATTTTGACTGTCTTATTAACTTTTAGATGTTACTTAAATTTACCTGACTATGAAATGTTCTTATGTAATCTTTCCTTGCAATACATAACTCTGCACAACTCCAAGATGGTGAAAGATTAAATCAATACTTTACTAAAACTGGAAAACCTGCAATTATCCAAGTCTTTTACGCTATCGATCTAGTAAAATTTTAGTGAAACAAAACTTCTAGGTGTACTAAAGCAATCTTAAAATGATTTTGAGTCATTTATTTATATAAGAATTTAAGGGAATTTTTTCTTAAAGGAAAATCTTTTATTTGAAATAACATGCAGGAACACAACGGATAATATCATAAGTGAGAGGAGCCGGTTACAAAAGGTTAATGCTAGTTCATTCTACTTATATGAGGCATTTGGAACAGGCAGTATCATAGAAGCAGATAACAGAATACTAGTTACCAGGGGTCAGTAGGTGATGGTAAACATGGAGGAGTTTTGTCTTGAGTTTAAATTTCAGTTCTATTCAATGAGCAAGTTCTCAAGGTATTCTGTACAGGGCAGAGTAGTGCCTGCATAGAGTTAGCAAAGTGATATTGTAAATTTCAAAATTTAAAATGGTAGATCTTATGTTAAGTATTGAGGGGAACAAGAAGGTGATACATATATTGATCATTTTAGGAGGTGATACATATATTGATCACCTTGATTGTGGCGGTGGTATCTTGAGCGTTTGTGTATATCCAAACTGATCAAATTGTGCACATTAAATATATGCATTTTATTGACTCAAAAACTGTATTCTACTTCAATAAAATTGTTAAAAAATGAGCAAAGGAATAAACAAAATCTTTAGTTTCATTAAGAGTTTTGGCATTTTGCTTATGATTCACTTATCTCTAAGATGGACTTGAATAAAAGAAGCTCCGAAAACTGACTCAGAACAAGTTATTTGGAGACCTGCACAAAGGTCAAAGGCATTCACACACCCAGCTAAGCTATCAGAGCAGAACAGGAAGCAGGGGAAGGAAGGACATGTGTCATTCACAATTCTTGGGGAGCTGGTCAGATGAGATGGGTCTGAGCCCCACAGGTGCTGTCATTATTCCAAAGACAGGGTAGGCCATGATAGGAGGAGCAGTTAGTGGGCTGGTCTTCTGAATGTGTGTGTGTGTGTGTGTAGGGATTCCACGTTTCTTGGAAAAATCTCATGAGCACATTTGTCATAAAGATAGAGAAATACAATACATAAAACATGGATGAGCAAGGCTTCCACCTGGAGGCGAATTAATATGTTCTCATGGAACGTTTTGTGGTCAGTTTGGTGTCATTATTTTCTTGTGGTTTTAAGATTTATTGCACATTTTTACTGAATTGTAAGTGACAATTCAGCACTTTCAAGTTTACAGATCGGTGTGGTGGGGGTTGTAAATGCATGGGGTTGTAGAAACATAACTGGGTTCAACCTGTTGAGTATTTTCCATACCAAATCATGTAAAGCTCCTCAACCTTTAGTAGTCCTATCCAATATCTCCTTTCCACAGCTGCTGGCAGGCCCTAAGCTGTTTTCTAACTATGAATTTGCCTATTCTGAATCAAGCAAGTGGATTCTGACAATGGACAGGTTTTCTGTGTGCGGTTTCTCTCGTCTCACATGTTTTAGGTTCATTTAGGTTGTGGCAGTTCTCATTAATTTATTCCTTTTTATTGCTGAATTCTGCTTGTTTGATATTCTACGTTTTGCTTCTCCATTCATTACTGAATGGGCATTATATGGATTCCTCTGTGACTATTATTTGTAATGTTACTCTATATACTCAAGTACAAGTTTTTGTGGGAGTTTATTCTTGTATTCTTTTAGATATGTAGTTATGAAATTTCTGGGCCACATTATAATTCAATTTTTCATATTTTAATAACTGCCAGTTTGTTTCCTAGCAGTCTGTGCCATTTTACAATACCACGAACTATATATAATGGTTACAATTTCTTTACCTTCTTACCAACACTCACTTCCATTTATCTTTTGGTTACAGTCTTTCTGAAGGATATACAATGCTATCTTACTGTGGTTTTGTTTTGAATTTCCTTAATAATCAAGGCTGATACAGATATTGTCACACACTTAGTGGTCACTCACACAATTTAAATAGAACAATGTTTATTTGTAATCTTTGAACATTTAGAAATTTGGCTGTTTGTTTGTTTGTTTGTTTATTTTGGTTCCGAGATTTGAATAGAGGACCTTGTACTTGCCAGGCAGGTGCTCAGGCGCTATGGTATATCCCGTGCCCCTGTCCTTTTAATCTCTAAGGTGCAGAAGTTTATTTTTGATGCCTTTTTTTTTTTTTTTGTGGCACCAGGGATTGAACTCACAACCTCGAGCTTGCCAGGCAGGCCCTTAGGCCACTGAGCTAAATCCCTGGCCCCCAGAAGTTTATTTTTAATGAATACTAAGTATAAGTCATTTTCTAGATACAACATTTGAAGTCATTTTTCCTTTTCTGTGTGTTTTCTTTTCAAGATCTACATAATTTTTTATCAAATATTTCAATTTTCATATATATTGTTCTTTACCAAATTTTTCAATTTTCATGTTCAGTTTCCTAATACATGTTCTGCTTTTGTCACATTTTCTAAGAATCCTTTTCCAAATAAAGGATCTCATGTATGGCAGTCTGGTGTCATTATACCAATGTCATTAGAAAATGATTCTTACATTTGGTCCTATGATCTATTTTGGGTAAATTATGGTGGATGATCTGAGAATATGGTCCAAATTAGTTGTTTCTCTCTGCTTTTCTAATTGTCCCAGCAATGTTTGCTGAAAAAGAATATTCATTACCAATTGAACTCTAACACTTTAGGTCATTACACATGTGAGTTTATACTTTGTCATTGAGTTCCATTACCACACTGTCTTGATCACGATAACTTGATGGTACATATTCAAAAGAGAAACTATGAATCCTTTAATTCCAGTCTTCTACTTCAGATTTGCTGGGATTACACAAGGTTCCTTATATTTTTGTTTAATTTTGGCATTAGGCTGTCAATATTTGCATATAACCCAGCAGAGATTTTGTTAGAGTTGCAGTAAATTTTTAGATCAATTTCAGAAGTATTAAAATTTTCACACTATTATATCTTTTCATTATGGACATTATTGGCTGTCAATTTATGAAGAATTTTAATTCCACTCAATGATGTTTAATAATCATATGTACAATGATTCACATATCTTTTCCTTAACTCCTAAGCTTTGGTTCCTTTTTGGATACTATTCCAAATGGAGTTTTATGGCTAATTTTAAGTGTGTAGAATTATAATATTTTGTTGTTGTTTTTCTATTCCACTACCTTCATTAACTTTTCACTTAGTTCTCATAGTGCCTTCTTATAGAGCCATTATATTTTCTATTTAAAGTTATGCAATTTAAAAATTCAGGAACAGCTAATTTTTGCCTTTTATATTCAGAGACAAGATACTATTATTTATAACATTGAAAATATAGATAAATATAAATAGTTGTATCTGATATTTATTTACTCATCTCATATTTCTGAGATCTCAAGGTGTTTTGCAGCTGACTGATATCAGAATATGACTGAGAACTGGAGAAAAGAAGATGAAAAGGATAAAATTATGTTTTATATTTCATTATGTGATGTTACAATTGCTAAGTATTCCAATTCTCTTCCCTCTTTCATGTTATTCCCAAAAGGAAATGGCAAAACGAAATCATTCTACTGTGACAGAATTCTTTCTCACTGGGCTAACAGAGAAACCAGAGCTCCAGCTGCCCCTCTTCATCCTCTTCCTAGGAATCTATGTGTTCACCGTGGTGGGGAACCTGGGAATGATCACCCTGATTGGGCTCAGTTCTCACCTGCACACCCCCATGTACTATCTCCTCAGCAGTCTGTCCTTCATTGACATGTCCTATTCCACCATCATTACCCCCAAAATGCTGGTGAACTTTGTGATGGAGAAGAACATCATATCGTACTCTGAATGCATGACTCAACTCTACTTCTTTGTGTTTTTTATTATATCAGAGTGTCACATGTTGGCTGCAATGGCATATGACCGCTATGTTGCCATCTGTAGCCCTTTGCTTTACCATGTTACCATGTCTTCTCAGGTCTGTTGCTGGATGGTAGCTGGGGTGTACAGCATGGGTTTTGTTGGTGCCATGGCTCATACAGTCTGCATGCTGAGAGTGGATTTTTGCAATGCTTATGTAATAAAGCATTACTTTTGTGATCTATTTCCACTACTGGAGCTCTCCTGCTCCAGTACTTTTATCAATGAGGTAGTCCTTCTATGCTTAAGTGCTTTTAATATTTTTCTCCCAACACTGACTATACTGTCCTCCTATGTCTTCATCGTAGCCAGCATCCTCCGCATTCACTCCACTGTGGGCAGGTCCAAAGCCTTCAGCACTTGCAGCTCCCACATCTCAGCAGTTGCTGTGTTCTTTGGTTCTCTTGCATTTATGTACCTGCAGCCTGCTTCAGTCAATTCCATGCACCAAGGGAAGGTATCATCTGTGTTTTACACTATTATCGTCCCCATGCTGAATCCCCTCATATATAGTTTGAGGAATCGGGATGTAAAATTTTCCTTAAAAAAGTTCTTTGACAACAAAAGCATGCTGTTGAATAAGTGAGTTTTTTGTTGCTGTGACCATAATACTTACACAGAAAGTCTTGGAGGAAACTTGGGACTTGGACTTTTCAGCAATGTTGAAACTGTTAAGACTTTGGCAACTCTTGGAGATGGACTAAATGTCTTTTGTATAAGGGATGTACATGAGTCTTTGGGGGACCAGGGGTGGAATGTTATGGTTTGTATGTAGATGGCCCCCCCAAGCCTCATGTAGTCATGGAAGTAGTTGGATCTAACATTTATGATTGATTCTTTGTGTAGTGCTGGAATTAGTGGTGTGAGTTCTTCACTCACCCAGGGGTGGAGCTGTCACACAATGTAAGGTCGGAAAGGGGACACGTTTTTCCCTCTTTTGCACAGTTTGCTCTTGCCGCTTGCAGCCGCCATGAACGGCTGCCCCTCAGCCACACCACTCTGCCTTGGAACCAGCTAAGTATGGACTGAAAGCCCCAAAACTTTAAGAAATAAATCTCGCCTTGCTTCACATTGAGCATCAAGTATTTTGTCTCAACAATGAGAGAAAAGTAACCAAGACAATTATCATATAGCTTGACAGTTTGGAAGTCCAGATTCAACCTCAGAAGTTTAAAAATCAAATTATCAGAGTTTCTTCCTTTGGAGTCCAGATAAAAATGTTCATTTCCTTGCCTTCACCAGCTTCTAGAAGTTGCTGGAAATTCTCTGACTTCTACTACATTTCAACCACTGCAGTCAGTGTATCTCCCACTTTGTTCATCCTGTCTCCCTTTTATTGGAACTCCTGTGAATACATGAGGCCCACCCAGACAATGAACTTCTCTATCTCAAGGTTTTAAATTAGTCATACCTCAAAGCCCCCTTTATTATTTTCTAACTTGTTCACAGATTGAGATTGATTCCTAAACATTTCTTGATGACATTATTCAGCTTACTTCTGACCATGCTCTGGCTCCCAAAGGTGAATTTCAATCTAACACGTAAAATATATTCATCCTTTTACATGGTCCTCAAACATTTCAACCTGTTGTAGTATGAATCTAATTTCTGAATCTCATCTAAACTTCATCAGATCAAAAATCCCAGATATCATCATTTAAACTACTTGAATACAATGAATAAAAATTTGAGTATGATCCATCCTATGGCAAAAAGTTCTTCTCAATCTATGAATGTGGGAAACTAGAAAATAAATTATCTATTTCCATAATGTAAAGACAAGGTGTTAGTGATCCCTGCAGTGGATCCCCAACCTCCTGTAAGGTGTTACAACTCAGGGCGAGAGAGAAAAGAAAGAGCAAGAGGCAAATAGCAATGCAAAGTAACAGTGATCTGAAATGACCAGGTGTTCACGGGTAACAAAAGGCCACCAGGCAGCTAGAACCTCGGTATTTACTGATCACATTTGCATTGAGGAAAATGGTTAGGCGATTGCAGCTGGATGTGCTAGACAAGTGACTAGGTAGGCAAGGCTTGTAACAGAGGGAGCAAAGCATTCTTGTAGAAGGAACAGAACAGCCAGATTTAGGTCGTGCTTAACAAGTGATTTGCTTGGTAGCCAATTCTTGGATGGTATTTTCTCTGGAGTCCTGCAGACTTAGCAGAGACATTATCTCACGTCTTAGCCCCATAATACCACAGCCTGTCTTATCTGAGCTCAACAATGGCAGTGGGCAAAGAACAATTCTTTGCCACCGGCTCGCTTTCATGAAGACAGATACACAGTTTCAGCCAGACTCCCTAATTAAACTGAAAGCCAATTTAAGGAAGTCACCTCTATGCATCCTGTACTGCTCACAAGTAGGCACAATCACCCTTGAATCTGGGGGAGGGTGACATGGGGTCCTCCACAGGTGCTAATAGACATTCATGCTCAACTGAGCTCCAGATTTTCATTCATTCAGCAGTCTCATGTAGGAATCAGCCAGAGTTGACATCCATGAAACAATGCTGAAAGTGTTCTCTTAAAGGAATCCCAGAGTCCTGCCAGCACTACAATTCCAAATGAGTCTTTCAGAAGCTTTGGTATACTATAACTTGCTAATATACTAGTAATATGTCAAATCTAGAGACTATCTAACATGTTACTCTCAAAGAGAGGTTCCATAGATAAGCAGCATAGGCGAACTTCATAGTTTGTTTAAAAAATATAACCTCAAACATTATGACAGGCCTGTTATCTGAATCCAAATACAGTATTAATCACATCCTTAAATGATTCTCTTCACAGTAAAATTTAAGAAACATTTCTTTATTTTTACCGAACATTTATATTTATCCCTAGACTTAAGGATTTTGATTTAATTATGTATTGCTTAGCATGAACGTGTGACTATTTAGTGACATTATTCTCTTTAAAGATAGGCAAGTCTTATTGATTTATACTATTCTTCAGAGTTGCTAATATGACTTTCCTAGATTTATTCAATTCCTTGGTTAATATTTAATCAAAGAAATTTATTAAAAATGAATAAAAAAGTATAAGAATGTGAGATATATTAGCTGTGTCATTATTAATTACTTCTTTTGATTATAAATACTAGGAAGCAGTACTGAGATCAAGGAGCCCCAATAATTAAATACAATATCAGTTTCCCCAATCCTAGCATTATGATTCCTAAAATATAATTTGAAGTGGAGATTTTTGAATAAAATATATAAACTATCCATTTATGTATGATATAAAATTAAGCATTTGTGTGCAATGAAATGAATGGCTTATTGTTTTAAATTGTCTAACCCTAATATCAGAAATATATAACTTGACAAAATGTTTCCTGGTCCTCTAAAATTTACTTATTACACTGTGGTGTGTGAACCAGTGATAATAACTAGGAGCTTTTTAATAATGCAGAATCTCAAACCATACTCAGTTCTGGTGGATTGCGATATACATTTTAACACAGATAGTCCCTGTGTCCTAATCTTTACCACTAATTGGCAAGTTTAGACCTGACAGAGAAGATTAAACAGCTGGGGGAAAATGTCAGTAATAATTGGTTCCTTTCTACAAGTTCTTGGTCCCTAAGAAAGAGAAATCCTTGGAGAGTGCTCCATGTTATTTGGTGCCTGGTATGCATGTACACATTGAAAAAAACCTTCCGAACTCAGAAACCAGAACTGCTTAGGTGATTATGAAAGTGAAATATCTGTCACTCTGAAATTGGAGAATCATAGAAAGTAAAGTAAGCATTGGAATTATCAAACAGTGATGCAGACCAACTTTAAAAACAACAGACTGAGAAGTAGTCCCTGACCTCTCAGCATTTAAAATGGCCAGATTATAAGGATCTGTGATGCACAACACCAGACTGAGAGTCTTTTGCAAAGTGGCAAGTCAAATCTGGCAATCGAGTGGTCAGGCTGAAAAAGGGTATGTTCATCTCTCATTTGTGATTTGAAATTAGGAGGTCTAGAGTTAATTACTGAAAAGATTCAGAGAAATATTTTTCAATAATTTATTCAGTTATTCACAAAATGTTATTTTTAATGTGCATGATGTGAGAGCTACTTAGCCAGTTACTGAGGGTTCAGAGAATAGATCTGGTCCATCACTTGAATTATAGTGTGTTTCACATTTTTAAAAAGTGTTCTTTAGAAATCAGCTTCTTAGTAGGAGGTTCAGTCAGTTACATTAAGTTGGAAAATGTTTCTGTGATGGTTTCAATTCTAAATAAGATTTGAAAAGAATTAAATATTTATTAGATGAGAAAAAAGGTGTTGTTCAGATAGAGAAAATAGTGAATAAAAGGATGCACAACTGAGGGAATGAGACATAATCCAGGAACTCAAATATTCCTGTAACCAAGAATGAAAATCAGAACTAAAAAGAGAAAGACAGACAAGAGAAGCTGTAAATGTGTGGGCTTTATCTTAAGAGCAGTTATGGAATATTTTGGCAGTGTCCCTGAAGATAGATCGTCATCTTCTTCAGGCAGACTACATCTTATGTCCAGAGATAAGTAGCTTCTTCCATTTCAAAGAACTCTAATGTTTACATAGCTTTTATATTGATTAAAGGGTGTGTCTTTAAATACTTACATCATATACAAGCTAAAACTTTTCCTTTTGTTTTATTAGGGTATATAAAATGCCTGCTAATTATCTTCTTCAAATAT
>RJWT010050982.1:0-10763 GCA_004365215.1 Cuniculus paca
TAAAAGTATGGTCTCAAGGTGCATTCATTTAGCTAGAAATGTCTCAAGCTTACCATTCTATATGGAAGAGTGGTACTCCACTGTATAAACACACATACACACACACCTTCTTTATCCATTCATCTTTTGATGGGCATTTGCATCGTTTTCAATATTTATCTATTACAAACTGTGCTGTTATAAACATGGGTGCACATATGTCACTCTCGTATGATGCTTTCAAATCTTTCAGGAAGACACCAAGAAGAGAAATAGCTGAGTCAAATGGAATCCCTAGTTTTAGTTTTTTGAGGAATATTCACACTGATTTTCAGTGGTTGTACCAGTCTACACTCCCACCAACAGTGGAGAAGGGTTCCTCTTCCCCACAGCCCCACCAGCATGATGTTGCTTGATTTCTTGATAGTAGCCATTCTTTCTGGAGTGAGATGAAACATTATCATTGTTTTAATTTTTATCTCTCAAACGACCAGTGATGTTGAACTTTTTTTATATTTATTTGTCATTTCTACTCTTCATCTGAGAAGTGTCTATTCATTTCAGAGAGCTATTTTTGAATTGGGTCTTTAAATTTGGGGGTCGTCTACTTATTTTTTAATTTCAAAGAGATTAAAACCAAACAACATAAAACACAATAGAGTCAATCAAAACAAAGCAGTGAATGAGACACAGGTCTTCAAAATAAGATAATAGGAAATCAACAATGGCTACCATAATGCCTCCTGTTATCTTCAAAGTAGATACCTATACAATCAGACTCAATAAAATCAAGCAAAACAAAACAGCATAAAATCAATCAAAACAAAACAATGAAAGCAATACAGGGCTTCTAAACAAGATAATAGGAAATCAACAATGCCTACCATAATATATCTTGCTATCTTTGAAATAGCTGCCCATATCATCAGATATAATAAAATCATAAAAAACAAAACACAATAAAACCAAACCAAACAAAAAAAAAAACGAAAATTATACAAGGCCCATGCTGGGACTGAGAGGAGCCAATCAAGGACCCAACTAGCCAGCCTTTCTGGTAAGCCACGCAGATCATGCGGGACCCAGGAAGACAAGGAAAAGTCAGCAGCTCCTGAGAATCAGCCACGCTGGTACTGGGAGGAGCCAATCAAGGATCCAACTAGCCAGCCTTTCTCGTAAGCCACACAGACTGTGTGGGACCCAGGAAGAGAAAAAGTCAGTGCCTCCTGTAAGCCTACCAGCATGCAGACTGAAAAATCACCAAACCTCTCACCCCATAAGCCACCAGCTGGTTTGGAGATCAGCCTGAGCTGATAGCAATTGAGGTACAAAAAGCACCTGAAGGATTGCATTGTTGGGTTGAATTTACAGGCATGGGGCTGACAGTCTGAGCATGTATAGGGGGGATAAGAGTATGCAATATGGTAAATATGGGGCTTTTTTTTCTGTCTTGTTTTTGAAGTCTAATAATGTTCTCACTGTTTTGTTTTATTCTTATTAATTTTTTTGCCTTACTCAATATTCTGTTTTGATTGGTTTTATTCTGTTTTGTTTTGGTCTGATTTTGCTATAACTGATGGAATGGAAAACTACTGTGAAGATAACAAGATATACTATAGTAGCCATTGTTGTTTTCCCATTACCCTGCTTTGATATTCTGTACCAATTTCACTGCTGTGTTTTGATTGGATTTATTCTGTTACGTCTTGTTAGGTTTTACTATCTTTAAAATTAAAAAAAAAAAAACACAGGTAGCAAGCCAGATGTGGTGGTGCACACCTGTAATTTCAGCACTTGGGAGACTGAGGCAGGAGGATCACCGTGAGTTCGAGGCCAGCCTGGGCTACATAGTGAGTTCAAGGTCAGCCTGAACTGCATAGTGAGACCCTGTCTCAAAAAGACCAAAAATAAATGAATAAATAAATAAATAGGCAGCATAAAAAAATGATATAAGGCTCCAAAACAAGATAATAGGAAATTAACAATGGCTATCAACTTCCCTTTATAGACATTTCCTCCCCTTTCACTTTCACAATATCTATTGTATACTTTGGATCCCACTAATTACTTCAGTTTTTCTACTAGGGAGACAACACAGTGTTCACCCATGTGACTGAACCATTTCACCCGTGAGCATGATCTCAAGCTTCATCCATTTACCTACAAGTGCCTTGAGGTTGTCTTTCTTTATAGCTGGGTAGGTTTCCAGTATATAAAAATGTCATATCTTTCTTATTCATTCTGTAGTTGATGGGCAAGTTATCTCTGCTTTTTTCTGTTTCCCTGTCACATAAAGCATTGTTTTCTCTCCTTTGACTTTCAGTCTATGAATTTTCCTTTGAGTTAAATTGTTTCTTGAATAAAACATATTGATGGATCCTGTCTCCCAATCCACTCTGCCTGTGTTTCTTTTTATTGGTGAATTGAGGCCATCTACATTAATGGTTATGGCCAACATGCACTGACTCTCTATCATGCTATTTTTCTGCCATTGGCTGCCTACTTTTCCCCTCCATTGTCTGCCCCACTTGGTGATCCCTCTCTGCTGCTGTTCCTAGAACTGTGATCAGTTTTTAATCTCTCTCTAGAATGTCCTTTAGTATTCTTTGTAAGGTTGATTTGGTGGTCATGAATTCCTTCTTCAGTTGTTCTTTGTCATGGAAGTATCTTGTTTCACCATTTTTTTAAAGAAAATAAAACCAAGCAAAATAAAACAGAACAAAGCCAACTAAAACAAACCAGTGTAAGTGACAAAGGACTTCAAAATAATATGAAATCAACATGGTCACCTTAATGCCTTTTGTTGTCTTCAAAATAACTGTAGATATCTTCAGACATAGTAAAAATAAAACAAAACAGAACAGAATAGAATCAACAAAAAACAAAACAATGAATGCAGTTAAGGACTTCAAAACAAGACAATAGTAAATATAAAGTGGCTACCATACTATAACTTACTATCTTTGAAATAGTTGCCCATGCCATCAGATATAAAAAAATCAAACAAAACAAAACAGAATAAAACCCAACCTAACAAAACAATGAAAAAGATAGAGGACTTCAAAACAAGACAATAGTAAATATAAAATGGCTACCACTTTCAAAAGGAGATCCTCCATAGATGTCACACTGCATACTGCTATCCTCTGAATAGATGATCAGACCACCAGCCCTAGACCTGAAAAGTCAGTAAAATACCAAACACCATAAGCATCAAATTGCATTTCACCTCAATATCTATCATCACAGTCTGTGTTTCTCCAGATCAGCTGGTTGCTTACTGGGGAGGGGGCATGGCTCTTCTCCTTTCCCAGTCTATGTGCCAGAAGGGGCTGCGGTCTGGCTGTACCCACAGCGGTGGTGGTGCATGTATGGTGCTGGTTCACAGGGAGGGCTTGCTCCTTGTTGACTTCTTGTTCTCTTTCCCTGCAGTCCACAAATGGTGCTGATTCATGGGAAAAGGCTAGAGTCTGGCTGTTCCCCCAGTAGCAGCGGCCCATGCATGGTGCTGGTTCACAAGGAGGGCTTACTTCTTCTCTCCATTAATTTTGAAAGACAGTTTTGCAGGGTACATCAGTCTGGGTTGGAAGTTATTTTCTTTTAGGACTTGGAATACTTCACTCCAACCTCTTGACTTAGTTTGTATTGAAAGTCTGTCATAATCCTAATGGGTTTTCCTTTATAGGTGATCTGTTTCTTTTCCCTTAACAGCTTTTAATATTCTGTTCTTTTGCTAAATTTCTAGGATCTTGATTATTATGTGTCTGGGTGTAGATTTATTTTGGTTATGGCTCACTGGAGTTTTGTATGCCTCACTTATCTGGATGTCAGGTCATTTTCCCATGCTTGGGAAGTTTTCTGCTATTACATCTGTAAATAGTCTTTTTATATCATTTGTGTTGACCCCTGCTTTTTTACTGACACCTATCATTCTTAAATTATTTTTCTTTGCATCATCTTGCATCCATTGAATTGTTACTTCCTGGTTCCTTGTTATTTTTAAGAGGTTTTTCCTTTTGTGATCACAAGCTGCAGACCTGTCTTCCGAGTCTGAAAGTTTATCTTCAGTTTCTTTCAAGCTCCTTTGCCAACTTTCAATGGAGTTTTTAATTTCCTGAATGTCTCTTTGAATCTGTTTCATGCATTCTAAATCTTTATATTGTTCATTCAAGGTTTCCCTCATTTTCCTATGCTTTCTATTTTTCATCTATATCTTCTTTAGATATGCTGAACAATTCTCTTATTATGTTTTTCATTTCTTGTTTTACCTGAGATAGTATTTCTGATATAATTTCATTTATAGCCTCATGAAGTAGCTTCTTTACTTCAGTTGCCATCACTTCAGAAACTTCAGGTGTGTGACTCCCAATCCCTTCCATCTTCCCATCTCCTGAACTTGCTCTGTATGGGTTGGAGGCCAGAGACTGCCTTTTGCTTCTTCATTTTGACATTTTCCAGGGTTCTTCCAGACAAAGGGGTTGTGGAGTCCAAGCCACTTCCTGCACTGTTTCCAATTTCTCTGAGGTATGGCTGGCTGGTTCTCCCCGTCAGTGCTAGCTACAGTTACCCAATGGTGGCCAACAAGTGTGCTGGTGTGAGGCTGGCTGCTGGTTTTCCCAGTCTGCACTGGCTACCTTCAGGAAGCTCCCCGATGGTGGCCAGTGTATGTGCCAGGGCAAGGCTGGCTGCTGCTTCTCCCAACCTGTGCTAGTTACTGATGGGAAGTGTTCCAAGAGTCTGGCTTTTTTTTATTTCTTTATATATTCTAGATATTAGGTGGTGGCTGGCAGCGCCTCAGCCTGGAGCTGGATTCACCCTGCCAGACGACCTGCTGAGCCTGGAGACACATGGTCACGGTTGCGGTCATGGTCGCAGCTGCGGTCGACCCCGGAGGTGTCTGTGGAGAGGCGCAGGAATGAAGGAGAGCTGCAGGAGTGGAGATCTGTGCTGGCAGTTGGTGAGTGTTTGCAATTCCACCCCACCCCCACCCCACAGGAGAGAGTGGTCGGCAGGGCTCCATCTTGGAGTCAGGCAGGTTGCACCCTCCCGGGGCCAAGACTGCTAACTACTGGTGTCAGCGCCAGGTTGTGGGTGGACCCGCGGAAGTTGCCTAAAGGAAGCCAGAAAAAAAACAAAACAGTCATTTGGGAGCTCCAGGTTGTGGGCGGACCCGCGGAAGCTGATTGGTTGGAGATCAGCTCCTACATACGTTTCAGAAAATATCGTTAAACAGCTTAGATTCCCAGGGCCTGACCAGGTCTGCTCCCATGCAAACCCCAGGTGGCTTGGTCCCCAGTTCAGTGCAGAGACACAGGCACCCAACATCAGATATACGTAGCCAGCACTGGCTAGAAGATGATAACTAGTCCATCATTCTCATCAGTATACTAATCCTTCATTACCTATGGTCTATTAGTATAAGCAGTCCAAAATGATAGGCAACTACTATAGTCTTAAATTTATGAAAACCAGTATTTTGTCTCCTAGAAATCTAGAGTTTAGTGTTATGGGGATAGAGAGCACACATTCTCCCAAGTGGGTCACATGAAATAATGGTGTAGAACAGCTCCTACTTCCATGTCTTAGATCCTGAATTCATGTGTTAAACAAAGGGAAATATAGCAGCATATACTGGTGCAAGATATACCACATCATTAAAGACAGCACACCATAGGTCTCTTAGCAGACTTTTCTCTTAGCAGACTTTTTAACATTCATGCTGGCAACTTCTGAGTGATATGGTAAAACAAGTAGATCCTATGGACGTGAAATTTCTTTGGTAAAAAACATGGTTGCTTGATTCAAGATATTCAAGTAAGCAAGGTACCGTAACTATAAATCTGAAACTCTCTGCTAATGGCAATAACAAAGGTACTTGGCAGGATGGTTAGATTTACAACTGAAATATATATAACTCCATAAGGACAAATGAGTGCCTCATCTGGGTGCATTCTTTTCAAATGACAGTATCATATCAAAGGCTCGGATGACTGAAGATTCAGCAGTAGTATTACTCAGATCAGTCTTAGTGAGAAGGGACCTAAGCTGGTAGGCCCATGCATTATCTGTATTTATTCCTGCCACTTGCTACTGTACTCACAGGTCTACTATGCAAACACAGGGATGGCTAAGAAGAAAAGCTCACTAACCTCCTCTGGATGACTCATCCTCCTCATATATTTTTCTATGTCTTCTATGATATGGATGATCTCTGAGGAGTACTCACATGAGGTACAATGATTCACATACTTTATGTGCTTCTTATGACCAATCCACATTCCTCTTCCTGATATTTTATTGCATTCATCTTCCTATGCCATTCTTTCTAGACTCCTTGCCAAGAGCTGTACATTTTCTTCAGTAGTAGAAAAATATGAGGTGCAACAGCTTTCTTAATGACAGAAAAAATGTCTTGTCATGACCCTGGCCACAGAACTTCTAAAATTTTCACTAATATGATAGGCTTCTGAATCTTTATCAAATTTACCTTTCACATTTTCATACATGTTGTACCAAGGCATCCAAGATACTCATGATTTCCTTCTCCAGGTCCCATTAATATGATGTTATCAAAATGGTAAACCAACATGAGTTTTCTGAAGAATGTCTGGATAATCAAGTTACCTTGATTACATTATAATGAAGAACAGAAGAGTTAATATAACTTCCCCCAACAAGATTTGGAAAAAATAATTCAGTGTAAATATTTACTAAGGAGGCACTGTAAACAATGAAGAGCAAGAGGAAAATGAGACATGTAAAGGAAGACTGACAGTGAAGGGTACATTATCACATTAGATAAGTAGAGTTTAATGCCTTGTGGGAAATCTGGGAACTTGTGTAAATATATGCCTCAGAATCATCTTATCTAAAGACCAAAGAATCTGAAATATTCATACACCAGTTCTTTCAGTTATTAGTTAAGAGCAGCTCCCATGAATTGTTAATTCCCCAGCATATTCAACCTGCCAGACCTTCAACAAAGTTTCAATATGATAGTTGAAGTCAACCAGAAAACACAGGCATGGAAAGACCACATGAAGGACACTACAGTATCTGCTACACCTTCTGATCCTGATTTCAAGAAGAAAATTGTACATTTTGAACCTGGATGCTGCGTAGCAGTGAAAAATAGTCTCTTCATGAATCTACATCTAGGGAATCTGCTGGATTACTAGACTTAAAAAAGGGGGACACATTAGCTGATGTTATCACTTGAATTGTGTTTCTCCAATATTCCTATGTTGAATTCTTATCCCTGGTACTTCAGAATGTGACTGCTTGGAGATAGGATCTTTTTTTGGCACCAGGGATTGAACTCACGACCTTGCGCTTGCCAGGCAGGCGCTTAGACCGCTGAGCTAGATCCCTAGCCCTGTTTTTGAGACAGGGTCTCACTATGCCGTTCAGGCTGGCCTTGAGCTCACTTTGTAGCCCCGGCTGGTCTCGAACTCACAATGATCCACCTGTCTCAGCCTCCCAAGTGCTGGGATTACAGGCATGAGCCACCACGCCCGGTGGAGATAGGATCTTAAATCAGGTAATGAGTGTGGGCTCTCACCCCTTCTGACTAGAGTCTTTACACAAAGAGAAATTTAGATACACAGGGATGTAACAGTGCCTACCTACAAAAGAAAGACCATCTAAGGACCTGGTGAGAGAGGTCTCAGGGGAAAGCAAACATGCTGATGCCCTAATCTTGGATTTCTAATCTCCAGAAAAAACAAGAAAATGAATTTCTATTGTTTAGGCCGCCTGATTTATGGTACTTTTTATGGTAATCCTAGCAAACTAATACAATTGGAATGGCTCGACAATCCTGAGACATCATCCTCATGAGAGGGGAATCATAGGAAAAGAATCCTTTCATCAGGCCAATTCTGTAATGATCCAGCAATTCCTTCAAAAGAAGAACTCAAGCTTGTCCTGGTGCTCTGTATACTGCCAAAATCTCAGAACTAGCAGAACTTATAAATTTCACTATGCCTTCTCTGGGTAACATGAAGGTTGCTCATCCTCAGAAATGACCGCAGATGATCTTGGTCATTTACCTATACTTGATCAACACTCCCACCTGAAGAGGATACTATTAGTCTAGACTCTGGTCTCTGCCAAAATGATACATGCTAAAATGGAAACAGTGTTGCGAGGGGAGTGAGAACTGAAGGGTAGGGAGGAATGAAGGGAGAATTTTAGTCTTTCTTTGTACACATTTATATTAAAATTCACATGCTAGTAAAAAATAAATAATCACACTCAGAAGACTGATTCAGAATAGCAAAGGGAAAGTAAGCACAGGAAGTTAAAAGATGGTTCAAAGACCACTCTCCAAAACACAAGTGCCGCAGGACATTCCCCTTCTGTGTATCTGTACATGTTTTCCCCAGCCAAAGATGGAACTACAAAGCAGAACCCCTGCAGATGGAAAGTGTTGGAAAAAAAGACATAGTTTAATGAAAATGAAATTCATCTACTTCCCAACTTGTCCCAGGGCTGGAGATGAAAATCTATGAGTGCATTCACAAAATTCATTATTCTAGGCTTTAAACATAAACACTTGGAACTGAATTCCTAATTAAATGCATACAATGCAAAAGGACCTGATTCACCCACCTCAGTCAGTCTCTCCCCCCACTTCACACACATGCACACGTGCGTGCGCACACACACACAAACACAGCACTGGTATATATGAGACCAAAGAACTCTTGTACCAAATCATCAATATAGATACAGCAGATCATTTTAAGAAAACAAAATTCTGCCAAAACCAGAATGATTATCATTTAGAATTTAGAAATAGAGTGAAATCCAGTTCATCTTTTCCATAGCATTTCTCTGTATTCTTTGAAAACATTTGAAGCACTAAGCACAAAGATGAAAATATGTAATGGAAAAAAATCCTATATTACTGAGAATCCCTTCTGCAGCACAGATTGAATTTCCTCTTCTGCACTGAAATTTGACAGATGAATCTACTGATGTTACTTGTCCTTTATTTCCAGTAACCTTCATAGTTACCTATGTTTTCCCAACTCATGCTCTGAGCAAATACTTCTGAGATTCTGTCTCTCAGTTATTCTCCCAAAAAGAATTTCACAAAAATTTTTACAGGACAAATATACCTTAAATTTTTTAATCAAATTTTTGCTAATTGTGAATTCTATCAAAAGATAAATTATGACAGTTGCGAATCTAATGTGTTTTCTAGAAGAAATTTTTAAATGAGGCTGTCTAAGCCAGGCATGGTGGTGCACGCCTGTAATCCCAGCACTTGGGAGGCTGAGGCAGGAGGATCGTTGCAAGTTCGAGACCAGCCTGGACTACAAAGCAAACTCAAGGCCAGTCTGAATTACATAGTAAGACCCTGTCTCAAAAAAACAAAAACAAAAACAAAAATGAGGCTATCTATCTTTTATGGACATCAAGAGCCTCTGACAGATTTTTTTCTTTTTTCTTAGTAATGGATGTTTATCCTAGTTCTGTTCAATGCCAGAACTTTTATTATAGCCAACCAATAAAATAGGGGCCAGTTTATTTCCCTAGAGGTATGATTACATTAGTCACTCAGTAAATCTTGAATTAATTTTGTCTCAAAAATTTTTTAAGGAACTCATTAGATAATCTCTGGATCTAGAGATGTTAGTCATAGGGCCTAAAGGAATTCACCTTCACTGAACCAAATGGGAAAAAAAATTCAGTAGCAGCAAATAAGCCGAAGAATCCAAACAAAAAGAATTCCCAACATTTAAAAAGAAGGAATATTCATTTAGTCTACAAGATAATTTTTTAAGAACCTGTATTTAGGCCAGGGATACAGCGCATTAGCACAGCACCTGCCTGGAAAGTGTGAGGTTCTGAGTTTGATTCCTGGTATCAAAAAAAACAAAACAAAACAAAACTGTGTTTATAGAATGCTAGGCTAGATGGCCTTAAATCTCAAAAAATAATGTAAATCAGTGGTTTTCTTGAAGTTGTAGATCCAGTAGTCATTCAAGTGACCCTTCAACAAGTAACAGTTAAATCTTGTAGGCCTGAATCGGTGCTCTAATGTGTCACTAACAAATCTCTGGGAATAATAGCCTTCAAGTGAACGATCAAATTATATTCCTCTTATCACTGAGAACTTTACTGCCATCACACAGAAGTGGAAAGAAGCCAAAATTAGAGAGAGTGAGGAGATAAGTAGAACTGAGTCATTGACTATCCATAGGCCTCATCCTTACCAGCCCTCTTTATTGTACTCTCTCTTCTGGGCAACTTGTTTCAGAGAAAACATGGACAGAAAAATTACAAAAATAATTATTAAACTCCAAACCTATCAAAATGTGTACCTTCTGCCCATCCAGAAAACCAGCAGGGGAAATTCAGTTAGCCTCTTATAGAGAGAAGAATTCGGATTCATTTGAACCATTGCATTCTCTAACCAACTTTTTTTTTTTTTTTTGCGGCACTAGGGATTGAGCTCACAACCTTGCGCTTGCCAGGCAGGCGCTTAGGCCACTAAGCTAGATCCCCAGCCCTGGTGTTTTTGAGACAGGGTCTCACTATGCCATTCAGGCTGGCCTTGAGCTCACTTGGTAGCCCAGGCTGGTCTCGAACTCACAATGATCTGCCTGTCTCAGCCTCCCGAGTGCTGGGATTACAGGCGTGAGCCACCACGCCCGGCCCTCTAACCAACTTTCTATCACATACTTTTTTCATGAATTTCCAAAATCACATTAGACAGAAGGTATTAATTACTTTATATTTTGCCCAAAATAGACGCATAATAACAATAAACA
>RJWT010050983.1:0-10771 GCA_004365215.1 Cuniculus paca
TACAGTTTATATAGAAACCTATAACTTTCAAGAGTAAAAATGTAAAAATTTGTTTCTATACCCAGACTCTCTGGGATTGAATTCCAGCTCCATTATCTCAGTGTCTCAGTTTCATTATCTGTAAAACAAGGTTAATAATCATGCATACCTTTATACAAGTCATTGGAGGTTTAAATGTATTTCTCAGTCCTTAATGAGTCTTCAATAAATCCTCCTTTCCTTCTCCTCCTCCACCTCATTATTATTATTATTATTATTACCCAATAGGCTTTATTTAATCAGCTTTTTCCAGCCTTAAAAAAAAACAAAAACACTGATGTCATTTTAAAGCAGTGTAGAGAGAATGGACTTGCAAATATACCACTCTACTCAAAAAGAGTTCTTATCTGGTCTTTGGACACTGTATCACAGTATTTTTTAATCAGCTTTATTGAGTTATAATGAACACAAAATTAAATACTTACATTTTAAGTTTGAGCTCAGTGACTTCTGTCAAATGTATGTACCTGCCTGTGAAATCCCCCCTAAATTAAATCCATCACCTCCTAAACATTCCTTTATAACCCTTCGCCACCAATCCCCATTCCTCAGCCTCAGTTACCTATTAAACTGTCTTGTGTAACTACAGATTGTATTTGTCCCTTACCAAATATATGAAATCATGCAGCATGTACTCTTTTGTGTTTGGCTTCTTTCACTTGGCACAGAGCCTTTGATATTCATCTGTGTACACATAAGTGTTTTTATTGATGAGCAGTATCTTGTGGATAATACCATCATTGTTTATCTATTCATTCACCAATGGACAGTCGAGTTGTTTCCAGTACTGTATTTTGCCACTGTGAACGAAGCTGCATAGATAAGGGAGAAGTTGTGGCTTGTCTTTGGATCCTAAAGGGTGTCTTTGAATCCAATCTTTATTGAGTACTTTCTGTTTGCCAGACACTCTAGAGCAGTGATAGCAAACCTTTTAGAGACAGTGCCCAAACTGCAACCCCAAACCCACTTATTTATCACAAAGTGCCAACATTGCAATTATACTTGAATGCAGAGGTTTTTGTTTAGTAAAAACAACAGTTATCCAATGCTCAGCTACTGGGGGGCCTTGGCTCATGTGCTAACAGAGAGGTCTATGCGCCCCTACTGCAGCACATGTGCCGTAGGCTCACCACCACTGCTCTAGGTAATATGCACGTGAGTCAGATGTACTACTTTCCTTTGCAAATCTCACAATTTAGTGAGTAAAACTGACATAAAAATATTATTTTTCTACTACAGCATATTAGTGGATGCTTACTGGAGTCAGATGTAGAAGAGTGCAACAGATATGTCCACACACTACAGATCCAAAGAATTCAATCAAGGGCCTTGATCCCATGACAGTGCCCTACACGAGTCCAGTCAAAGGCCTAGGGCCCACAGCAGTGTCCTGTGCATGTTCACAAGAGGAGGCCGAGGTATCTGAGATGGAAGACTGAAGGATCTGTGCCAGAAAGTCCAAGGGCAGGTAGGGGAGGCTAGAGAGTCTGTGCCTGCAGGCTGAAAGACCAATGCTAGAAGCCGAAGAATCCTCTCAGAGAACCAGGAGATGACTCCCAAGCAAGGGCAAGGACAAGAGTTCCTCTCAAGAGAACTACAGTTATCTTTGGAGAAGACTGCAGTGTAGCCAAAGAAAACAACCAAAGCTTCTCATAGGGCTATCAGCATACAATTCTCCCCTCCTGTTCTCCCTTTATATCATTCCCCAGAACTACACTACCCTCAGCCCAACTGAGTGTTCCCACTCAAATTGACCTTCAATTAATCAGCCACACAGAAGAATTATTATAGATGCTAAAATAATTGGATAAAATGGTAAGCAATAGAAATGATGGAAAGATTAATTTTGGCATTGGAGTATGGAGGGAGTTTCAGAAGTCTTCTAGAAATGGATACCATTTGATCCCAGCCATTTACAAAACAAACAACAGATATTTATGGGGCATCTACCAAAGGTTCTGGAAAAAGACAATGTTGTCTCCATCTGGTTCCATGCTGATTCCAAGAGATCCTTAGTCTCATGGGTCATGCTGCACTCTGTAGCTCACTTTGTCCCCTAGCCCCACCATACTTCTCACCTGTGGTCTGGTCACAGATGACCATTTGATATTAGATAAATGGCCCATGTTTGACCTCGCACCCATGGAAGTGCCCATGCTACTTTCCCTCCTGAGACCTCTTCTTTACTCTTTCTATATCCAACCAATGACTTGTAGACTCATTTCCCTCCTCTTCTGTGCTCTGACGATCCCTGTGGTCTCTTCCATAATTCCACCCACTATAATAGAAGCTTGATTAAACTCTCTTTGAAAGCAGGGACTACATTCAATTCATTGTCTTTTCAAATACATGTTCATTAAGTTTTTGCTGAATTCATAAATGAATATTGGGAGAAAACCTAGACAGAAACCTGCATCTTGAGTCTAGCCTTGCTTAGCAGTCAAATTACCGTGTGACTTAGGTAAATTCATTCTGCTCTCTGAATCTCCATCTCTTCATTGATATTATGTAGGATCAGACTGAAAATCATTAGCATCTTCTTAGTTCTGGGTTATATATTTCTTCTCTCCCTCAGAAGACAATGAAGACTGTCTTTGTGCAAATGATATAGGACAGCCATAAAACACTTAAATAATTCAGAAAAATGCAAAGAAGAAATGTAAATTTTACCACGAACCCCATCATCCAGAAATAACCATAGACAGCTTTTGGTAAAGGTCACTCTGGACATCTTATACTGATTTTGTATCTTATAATCTTATATACTAATAGGAGCAAGATAGCAATGAAATTATAAAAACAGGATTATACTGTCTTGTTGGAATACATATTAGTTTTTGGAAATGTAGAGTACAAAATTAATTTTTTCTTGAATACAGTAAAAGAAAAATACTGATGAAAATAAAAATATGAACCTCAAAGTTATACTACTCCAACATTAGATACTCATGAAGCTAGAGCCCAACAAATATCAAAAATTCAGACACAAAGAAATTCCAGATTAGAGGGTAGAATAGATGACTTTTCATTCTGCATGTGGAATTCCAGGCCCTAGGCTGGAGGAGCAGGCTGCAGGATCTAACAATGTGATAAACAGGCTTAAAATGCATGATGGATGGCCAGCTACCCAGCTTTGTGCCATGATTGATGACAGTATAGTATTGACCCAGACTATTCTGCATGAAAAACTCAGTTCCTGAGGCTGTCAACCTGGGCTGTCAGTGGATCACAGAGGGATGGAAGGACCCATACTAGGAGTCCTGATACTGGATAATCGACATCTCCCACTGCTCCAAATATCCTGCCAGCATCTGAAATAATTGAGATGGACAAGAAGGGTTTTCTGGCAGATCTAGAGACAGTGTTCTGATTGATTCTGGGGGCATCTGGCAATAAATTACACATTTGGCTGAGACTGGTCATTCTCCACCCCATGTCTTAATCTCTCTTGTCTTCATAGACAGATGGACTTGCAGTCTGAGTGAATCAACTCAGAAGCTCAAGGTGGCTGTGATGAGAAACAGACATGTCTTGACTGATTCTGAAAGTTCATGGAAGACACACGGCCAACTGTGGGGTTTCAAGGTCAGATGAAAAAAATAGATGATATTGTTGTAGGGTGGTGCAAGTTCCTAATTTCTGCTCTTGAATTCAGAGTCTTCCCTTGACTAGCTGTGCATACCTGGACAAATGTATTAACCTTTTTGTGCCTCAGTTTTCTCCCCCGTAGATGGAGATAATGCTAGTAATGATTGCTATGGTTTTCTGTGTGTATAAAACAGCTACCATTCCATGTCTGTCTAAATAAAAGCTATTCAAATAACCTAAAGCAAACACATATGACCACTTTGGCCACTTTGCATCTAAGTTCATCATGGCAATAATAACTAACCAAGAAAACATGTACAGAATTCTTGCTATGTGTTAGGCATATGGCAAAGAGGTAATTGAAGAAAGTTTAATATTGGATCTATTTACAAGGCTTGGGTCAGGTTATGGGATGTGAAGCTTCCCCAGGACTAGCAAGAGAGGGAGACCACCAACCCTGTTAGGAGGAGCAGAAGGAACTCACAGAGGACTGAAGTTTTAGGAAAGAATACGCCACAGAAGCAGGGCCTGTGGAGGATGAATTTCACCCTAGAAACTTAAAAAGTTCAAACAGAAAGTAGGGGATGATACCCACTGTCTGACTGCCTCTGGATCTCTCCTATAGATCAAGCCAATCTGGAAGGAAAGATGCATTCTAGAGATTTCAGTTCTTGGAGCACAGAGAAGGTTGAGAATTGTAAATGAGATGCTCAGCACAACTTGGAAGGTACTATTTTATTTTATCCCTATCACCATCCTAGAGGTAAGGACTACCGACCTCTCATCTTATGGACAAAGGGACTGAGGTTTATAGAACCTGAGCTTTGTCCAAGTTTTACACTGAGTGAATGGAAAAGCTGATATCCAAACAGGGTTTGTCTAAGTTCAGGAATCACATTTTCAATTTTTCCTGTTAGAGACAATCAGTCCTGCATGTTCTTAGAATCACTGTGATAATCTTACAGGAAGTAGGAAGAGCCTGGAAAAACCCAGGACATACAGCCCAGGACATACAATCCCCCACAGCCATTTGGGTGATCTTTTGGAAACACACACCTGAACAACCACTCACTCACTTCTTTCCTAGTTCCCACTGTTCCCTGGGGGGTAAAAAATCATGTCTCCTTCCTATTTCTTCACAAGATACCTCTTCTTTTTCTTCCAACTACACTTGCTGGGCTCCAGTCACACAGAAATATTCCCCAGGCCATAGGCATTCTCTATATTAGAGAAATGGGACCAAGAGGTAGACATACAGGCAAACATACATGTAATAAGATATTTATCCCAAGAAATTGGCTTTCATGATGATGAAGGTTACAAGTCTGAAACCCATAAGGCAGGTCAGTGGGCGAGAGACTCAGGCAAGATTTTGTTAGAGACTTGAGGCAGAATTTCTTTCTCTCTAAGATGCCCAAGTTTTGCATTCAAGTCCTTCAACTGGTTGCACGAGGCTTACAATGTTGAGGGATATCCTCGATACTTAAAATCAACTGATTGTAAGATTAGTCACACCAACAAATTACTTTCAAAACAACATCTTGATTAGTGTCTGATTAAATAACTGAGTATTACAGTCTATGCATGTTAACACATAAAACACCACATCAACCTTTCATGCTATCTTGCCTTTGCACACGCTGTTTCTTCTGCCTGGGTTTTCCTCCTGATTTTTTTTTTCAGTACTAGGGATCAAACTCATGACCTCACACTTGCCAGGCAGGCGCTTGTGCCACTGAGCTAAATCTCCAGGCCTCTTCCTGATACGTTCAGTCTTATGACCATTAGAGGTATAGCCTTGTGGAATATTCCTTGATTTTCTTGAACAAAGTAAGTCATCCCTTGCATGTGCGTCTATGGCTCCCAGACTCAGTCTGTCGTAGTACTTACCACACTAGAGCACAAATATTTCCTCCTATCCTCCCCCATTGGACTAAGCTTTCCAGGGGCAGTGGCTGTGTATTTTCCCAACCCAATGTCCCTGGCATTGATTGCATGCCCTAGCACATGAAAGAGGCTCAATAAATATTTTTATTTTAAATGAGCCAATTTGTTATAGATAAGAAGGACAATGTAAAGCAAAAGATAATTGAAACTCAGCGGAAGCACAGGGAAATTTTACTTCTCATAAAACCCCCCAGTGCTTGCGTTTTATCTTGCTCAGCACAGATTTCAATATATTTCCTTCCCTGCTACTCAGCCAGTCAGGTCAGGGATGCCATGGGACCAGCTGGGCCCTTCCTTAGAGAGTGTGTCAGGCTGGGGATGAAGGAGGGCAGATCTGCAGAAAGTCATCAGCAACAGCTTTCTGTGAGAGTCCCTGCAATTGCTATTCCACGATAGGTGGCATTTTTCAGCTTCCTGCTGGAAAGCACCAAGTAGTTGTAAATCATTCCACCACAGCTGTCTGAGTGATAAGTGACTGGGAATTTGGAAAGGATATTGGGACGTGATTCTGTCCTCAGGAACCAGGCAGGGCTATTCTAAGGCTCAGCAATTTATACTAAATTGCAAAGCACTTCGTTCCTGAGCTCCCAAATCACCAGATGTCAAAGCAATGTTTGTTTTCATGGTGCAAGCCTCAGAGAGAAGGCCAGGGAATAGGTCTTCTGGGACAGGTTTCCCAGGAAAGTAGATCCTTTAGCACTCTGGGAGTGTAACAGTGGGGGTGTTGACACTTTTACAAAGAAGCAAGAATCTATGTCTAAATTAACTTAATCTTGGGGAAATTATTTAAACTTATTCAACCCATTCTACTTATTGATATGATCAGGAGGAAAAAAGAACAACTCTGTAGAGTTGCTACAAGGATAGGATAAATGTGTTAGTCAGCTTCCAGTCACTGTGACAGAATGCCTGAAATAAAAACCTTCAAAGAAAAAATTTCTTTTGGTTCACGGTTTCAGAATTTTTGATCAATGTTTGGTCCCACTGCTGTGGGCCTCAGGTGGAGCACAAAATCATGGCAGATGGTATGGCAGAACAAAACTGCTCACCTCATAGCAACCAGGAAGCAGAGAGCAAGAGAAAGCAGCAAAGCAGAAAGGGTCAGTGACCAAACTTAGACCCCCAGGTCACACCCCATGATCCACTCCCTTCAGCTAGGCCCCACATCATCACCTCTCAACAGTGCCATCAATTTATCATCTCATCTGTGGATTAATCCATCAATGAAGTTAGAGCCCTGATGATTTTATCACTTCCCAAACTCCACCTCCAAATACATGTGCTTTTGTGGACATTTTACAAAATACAATACCGTAAATATGAATAAAACATTGGTAACTGCCTAGGATGTGGTAGCAATTATGGATGTAGTTTGCAATTGTGCATGTAGTTTGCAATTGTGGATGTAGTTTGCAATTATCACCATGGTCACCACCATCATCACTGTCACCATCACCCCCATTGTTTTCCTCATCATTGTCATCTTTGTTGTAGTTATCATATTGTCATGCCAAATATTTACACATCCTGCTACATACCAGGATCTGTACTAGACTCTAAGAATATCTAAAGATTGAAATACACAGTCCTTTACAGGAAGCTAGCTGACCTCTCAGTGGGATTTCTACAAAGCACTAAGAAGTCAATGAAAGCTTCCAAAATGATCAGCATTTGTTTGAGTTGGTTCTATAAGGACTGAGAGGAGGAATTGGTAAGACAAACAGAGGGATGCTATTATTGGTAAAAGACAAAATCCCAGGCAGTGGAAAATCATAGAGACTAAACCTAAAAGCTGCATTCCAGGAGCTCCATGACGCCACCCAGATGCTGGTCAAGTATATGAAAGGGAATGAATGATCCTTCACACAGTCCCTGCTGTACATTCGTAACTATTACAGATTCCTGGACCTCAACACACTCTAATATCTGTTCAGAATCCATGAAAATTTGCCTGTAAGCTGCTCTCCATAATACCCATAGGAATGTGGATAATACTAGAAAGATGAACCCTAGGTAAATTGCTTCTAGAATCCTTATGCCTGTGAAATCTCACAAAAAGAAAATGATAGTACTCAAATTTCTAGTCTGCAAACTGTGTTTAGATCTTCTGATCCATCCCATGGATGTGTCATATTAAATAGCTCTCGCTGAATGGGTTTTCACTTGTCGATCCTGTTATTACTCTAAACAGTAAATACTCACTGTACTACTAAATCATCACAACAGCTATAAGGAAAAGAAATTTCTATACCTGCTTAATGGATGAAAAAACCGAAGTTCAAAAAGCTTTACTGGTGTATACAATTTACGCAGATAGTAAATGACAGAAATAGGATTCAAACTTCATCTTGCTAAATCCTAATTTTTCAATTATTCTAGAGCTAACCTGTCCATTATGGTAGCCACATGGCATAAATGTCTATTTATACATAAATTTAAATTAATTTGAATTAAACAAGGTTAAAATTTCAGTTCCAAGTTGCACTAACCACATTTAAAGTGTTTAATGGCCACATGGGTCTAGTGGCTACCAGAGTAGACAGTACAGATACAGAATATTTCTGTCAACACAAAAAAGATGTAGTGGCATTGCTGTAAAGAACAAGCAATGCCCTCTCTGTGTATCATGTGCTATCAAGAGATCATGTCTCATTTAGCTGTACCTTTGCAAAATCATGTTTAAGATGATTCTGAGACACACGAACCTACCCTCATAAGGTTAACACCCAGAAATAACCCATTTGTAACTCAATTAAGCAATGTGAGTCATAAAAGTGTGACTAATCAAGGCAAAAGGCAGAGAAAGAAGCCATGAAGTATAACTGCTGCTCTGAATATGGAATCTTCACTGAGAAAATATCAGGTGAGCCCAAAT
Organism: Cuniculus paca; assembly: GCA_004365215.1. NCBI lineage: Eukaryota > Metazoa > Chordata > Mammalia > Rodentia > Cuniculidae > Cuniculus > Cuniculus paca. The sequence goes on from RJWT010050983.1 coordinate 8,450, forward strand.
GAGCATCAATTCACGCACACCATGTGCCTTCCCTGGCCTTGGGGCCATGTAGTTGTGCTTCAGGACATTGCTTTATGAACTTCACCTATGTCTCTGAAGTTTCCTGACATAAAAACATTTTCTGGATATTTATTCATTTGGTTTCAGAATAGGTCCATACCTGCTATATTCCAGGCACACAGCTAGACACTGTGGAAGAGGATTCCATGTGGAATGTTTTTTACTTAACATGTAATCACAAGAACCAGGTTTAAGTGTAACTGCATCTCTTTGAGATGTGGTGTCACTTTGTAGCTCTGGATGTCAGTTCTAGATTATCTGGAAAATGAGACCTTAAAATTAATAATAAACAAAATGAGGTATGTGAAAATAACACCTTCCAAGTTGTAAAGTGCTTCCTGCTCGTCATTATTTCAATTGAATTTTAAGGTACCTTCCTCAGCATAAATCAGCACCAGATAACCAACTCTGAGAAAGGTGGCTTGATTCCACTTGTGTGGTACTAGGATTTGTGAATTCAAACTAAAATGACTTACGTAAGTATGAACAGGTAGTGAGAGGGGAGGAAAGAGAGAGAGAGACTGGGCCTCACAAACTACATCCCTCCTCTTTCTACAGTGATCATCTTTCCACCTCTGGCTAAGCTGAGAATCTCTCTGCTGTGAAGACCTGAAGACTCAGTGACTTTCATTACCCAAGGCTAACAATTAAGGTCTTGGAGTTCATGCATAGAGCATGCACAATGGGCCAGATCATTGATACCCATGATGGTGTTCCATCTGTATGCATAGTCCCTTACTGTATAAAAGGAGAAATCCCACAGCAAAGCTAAGTCTGTGATCAAAGTTTCACCACTGGTAATTGGCAGAGAAGGTAATCATGCCTGTAGTTTTCTAACTCTTAGGGGTTTTCATATCTCACTATCCCACAGGGCGTGAGTAGTTGATAATTGCTGAGGGCTGCAAAAAGGGTCGGGAACAAAAATGCTTCAGTTGCTTGGGCCAGGGCAGGGCACTGCTGGGGTTCCTTTCCAAGCCTTGATCAAAATGCCAAACAGGAATGACCACCATCGGATGTGCTATTTTGCTTGATCCCTCCACCTACTGAGAGGAGGTCACTGTTGGTCCTCCCACTGGCTGAGAATAAAGTCATTGCTAGGGCAGAGCCTCCTAGAGGGAGGACATAGAGGTGGTCAAGGAGAGTCTTCCAAGAGCACCAAGAAGCTCCTTTTCTACTTGAGCCTTGCATTTTCTCCTCTCTGGATCCATACGCTTATCTTTTAAATTATACGTAACTTAATTTTTCAGTGAAAACACTTCTGGAGGAATTCCCAATTGTTATGATTTGTATTTAGATGTTCCCCCAAAGCCTCGTGCACTCATGTATAGGTGGGACTTTGGGACAGTAACTGGATCATTGGTGCGTGAATGCTTGATTAGTCCATTGATGAGTTTACAGCTGAGTATGATGTTGGGAGGTAAAGCCTGTGGAAAAAGCTGAGCACAGCCTGGAAGGGTATACAGATGCATCCTTCCTTCTCCCTTGATGCTGCTCTGCGCTGCCTCCTGCCTGACTTGTCATGGCCTGTTTCTCCTCTGCAATGGTACCCTGCCTTGAAGCCAGCCAATTCTGGATTAAAACCTCTACAGACTGTAAGCTAAAATAAGCCTTTCCTGCTATACTATGTTTGACTCTATTCTGTTTTCTTTCGCTTTTTTTGTTCTGTTCTGTTTTGTTTTGTCCTATTTTCTTTAAAATAAAAAATAAAATAAAATAAGCCTTTCCTCTTTTAACTTGAGGGTGTCAGCTTTTTTGTCCCAGCAATAAGAGAATAACTAAGAATTTTGGTACCAGAGAAGTGGGGTCATTGCTATGACACTTCCTGACCATGCAGTTCAGTTGCTTTTGGAACTGGGTTGTGTGAGGAGTTTGGAAAGGTTTGGAGACGCCAGATGAAGAAGTAACCCTAGAATGTTGTGAGCTAAAATAAACTTTTCTTCCTTTAACTTGTGAATGTCCAGTATTTTGTTACAGCATCAAGAAAGTAACTAAGATATTGATTAAATGGAGAAGCAATAATGTCAAATTATTTAGGGGGGCAATGTTACCTCTATTTCCCTCAAGGAGAAGAAATTGAAATCCACATCAACCTTTTAGAAAGATCAAGCCAACTTTATTCCAGTTGTCTCCTCCTCTGCCTCCTCTTCCTGCTAATCTCACTCCTTCTCTTTTCCCTTCTCCTTGAAAATCTTCATCTGAGGTTTAGAACATACCTAACTGGGGTAGAGGGGTTAGAGGATAGTAGTTATAAAAGTCACTGGC
>RJWT010050984.1:0-10732 GCA_004365215.1 Cuniculus paca
TAAGAACCCTGGCTCCCTGCTGAGTCTCTCAGTTAAACTTCTAAACTTCTCAAGTTGACACAGTGTATTAACCATGAGAGGTCTCCTCTGGGGACACAAAGTGCCACCATCCTGGAAGCGGAGATCCTGATCTACCCAGCACCACAGCCTGGGGCACCCTTTCACGCATGAGTGTGTCCCCGACATTCACACACGACATGCACATCTAGGGTGTTTTCTGGTGCTGCCAGACTTCAAAATAAACAAGAGAGACGCTGCAGCTGCTCACTATTTGGGAAGAAGAGGGACTCGGGGGCTCAGATCATCTTACACAGAGGCCTGCTGCACGGTCAGCTCCGTCCACCCCCAACTCCTAGGCTCACACTTCCCACTGACTTAGCAGCTTCTTAGCTAATGGCAGCTAATGGAAGTGATCTTGCTCACACTGAAGTGGAAAACACTAAGGTTTACAGCATGGAAAATGCCCCAGTGCTGGGGTCAGTGGAAACTGTGTCACTCAGCCCTCTGGCTGCTGGCGTCTCCATCCCTCACCCAAACACACCCGCCCCACAGCTGGGGTGGCACCGGCTCTGCAGTCTGGGGTTGAATCCAGGGCCCTTACACTAAGCAACACATTTCCAGCCCTTTTTACTTTTTATTTTGAGAAAGGGTCTTGCTACATTGCTCAGTTGCCCAGGTTGGGCTTGAACTGGCAATCCTCCTGTCTCCGCCCCCCAGAGTGCTGGTTTTACAGGTGTGTGCTGCCCGGCAGGGTGACCCTCCATCAGTCACCCTGCAGTGTCCCATGGGCCACACCAACTACGCGGCAGTAGAGATGATCTCTGAGCAGCTGCTCTGGACAGTTTTGCACAGTCCAGACCGGAGCAGCTGCAGCCCTGGGGCCGTGGCCCATGCCAGTTAGTTCCTTTGCTCGACATTCAAAGTTGCCTGACACTTTGTCGCTACAATGTAACAGTTGAGTGCAGAAGGGAAAGAAAGTATCTGCGTGAGGCACAGAGCAGAGGGTGCAGAGGTGGTACAGGTGAGGCCTGGAGCCTTGAAGTCAGGGCTGGGTTCCGGGATCAGCATTCCCTTCCCCCACAGGACCTCACCTTGCTGCCAGGGTGTCAGCGATGGCAACCAAGAGGGCCTGGTGCCTCACTGCTGCTGTCCTTCCCGCCTGCTGCACACCAGGTGCAGTCCTGCCTCAGAACTGACCTTCCGCCGTTGACACTTGGGAGGTTTCTCTGGAGACCAAGCAGCCGCGGGGACACTGCCTAGTGGGCCAATGTCCAGTCATGCACTCCCCTGGACACAGGCTGCACTCAGAAAGCTGGAGGCAACTTCGGTGTGCCGAGGAAGACGGGACGGGCATCAGTGCCCACCACGCACCCCAGCCGCCTCTGCACCCGCACTGTCCATGTAGTACAGGCCGTCCAGATCCCAAGCACTTCTGCTCCCCATTCTTTCACTTCATGATGGTGGGAAAGCGATGCATTCAGTAGAAACAGAGTTTTGATGCTGGGTCTTTCCCTGGTCCAGCAATATGCCATCTGGCCCTTGCCCTAGGGGCAGAGCAGCCGCCGCTGCCAGCAGCCACCGCAGGCCACACTGCCAAACCAGGCGTGCAGCAGGCTAGGTGTGTGTGACGCACTGCAATTGAGAATATTTTCAGCTCCCAATGGGTTTATCAGGAGGTGCCCGTCACAAGGCAAGAATGTCTGCAGGGGAAAGGGGCATAGATTAAAACGGTAAGCCTCCCTTTACACACGGCACACGGTAAACTGCTTTGATTTCAACTCACGTTTGAGGGTGGAGCTTATGGTCACTGATTAAAAACAAACTCCCGGTAAGGTCTCCCTCTAAATCGCCACATCAGAACGGCCTCTGGAGAGCCTCTGAGGGCAGAGTCCCAACGCACTGGCCCAGGGCTCACCCTGGTTACTGGCAAACACACCGGGTGTGAATAAAAAGCAGAGGGAGCTGCATCTCACACAGCAGGAGCTGAGTTCTAAAGAGACTCTTCCTTCTGCTGGGTCTGCAACCAAGCAGGGATGATAAATTATTTCATGTCCCCCAAAATCCTCCAAATGGAAGGAAAGATGGGGAAAGAAGGCATCAGGGAAGACCTGATAAAGCCAAGAAGCTAGGGGCCAGGAATCAGAAGGCAGCTGCTCGACCTGCAGCCGGGGAAGGAGGAAAGCAGATCTTCCTGGGCCAAGAAGACAAAGCAAGGCAGAGTGGACACTGAGGACCACTCGCCCTGCACTCCAACCTCACGCCTGGGAGGTTAGGGTGGAAACTCTCACAAGCCAGGCCTCGTCCTCCCTGCTCTCCGCCTGCACACAGAACACCTCACTGGGCGGTGCAGACACCCATGGCCCAGCATCGCACCCTTCGGTGTCACCCACCACACACAAGGACAGCACAGGCCATCGGGAAACCAGTTTGCAGTGGGAATTCCAGCTTTTCCGCACACAGGCAATGCTGTGACCAAGTTGTCAAAAGTAGGGTGAAGCCCCAAGCATGCCGTGAAAGGCTGCATTTCAAAATAGTAAATGGTATTAAGTGCATATATTAAATGTTCCCTTAAGTCTGGGGCTGGCCGGGAGGGAAGTAAAACGTATTTCCAACAACAGCAGAAGTTCTGTTCAAAGCCTTGAATCTCTCAGTCAGCCGCACCCAAGCGGATGCAGACCGAGCTGAACCTCAGCAGCCAGTGTGGACAACGAGGAGGGTGCGTCCACCTCAGGGGGCTCTCTTCCCAAAGCGGAGGAAGAACTGCAAGGGACCTGCCACGTGCCAAGGGTGTGGACAAGGGTCCTTCTCGAGATCTGCCACCAAGCTGTGTTCTTCCTTCTGCACCACAGAACGCTTGCAGGGTATGTCAAGCAGGCTCCCTGACTCTGCACTTTTTAAAAATTCGGAGATGAATGATTTTCAATAGATCAACACAGAACCCAAAAGTACCCCAATACACACGGGGATTTGCGTATGGTAAGGGGAGCACAACAGATCGGCAGGTAATGATGAATTAATCAAGAGAAGGATTAAAGCAATTAGCTAGGTGTTTAGCTACAGGGAAAACACTGGATTCCTTTTATTTTTATTTTTTTTTTAAAGACTGGATTCCTGTGTGGTTCTTTATCCCAACACCTACACAGTCAAATAATTTTTTAAATGTAAACAAGGAGGGAAAAAATGTGAAAGTATCACAGCAAAATAGAAGCAAACATTTTTAGAGTATTAGAGTATGAAACCACGCCCACAGTCTTCATATATGTGCCTGTAAGCTCAGTCACAGGGTTTGCACTGTAAAACTGTTTGTAATAGCCAAAAAAGAAAATTATGTAGGTACTAACCATTACAGCACCAATTATTTACATCATGATGCATTACCATAATAAAACACTGCATCTGTGACTTAATAAACGAGCTGGATCTATGCCCACTGCCAAGGAAACGACGGTTATCTACCTTTGGTGGAAAAAGACTAAAAAATAACCCTTGCCTAGCACAGACCACAGCTAGAAAACTGTAGAAGAAACAAGAGACAAATGGGGAAGATGGTCTTTTTTACTTTCCATTTGGTATCTTTCTGCATCCTTTTTATTCATTACAGGTACACATTAATTCCTGTCATTAAAAACCACTTTAAGAAAGACAACTATTTGCTAAAAGCATAGATCTTGATTTTTCTTTCCAAAAATGAAGTACCCACGTGAGTTGCTGGATTTTAATCAGCTTGATGACAGTAATCATATATGTATACATGCATCTCAAGATATCACGTCGTACACCTCAAATATTTACTTTTTTTTTTTTTTCGGTACCAGGGATCGAACTCACGACCTCGCACTTGCCAGGCAGGTACTCACGCCCCTGAGCTAAATCCCCAGCCCAATATATACTTTTTATTTGTCAATCAGACCTCAATAAAGCTAGGAGGGAGACTAATCTTAGCATAGATTTTCTTTGTTAAAAATGATAACGAAAATATCTTTAGTATTTAAGAGGACAGTTTTCCAATACCCCTGAAAACTTTAAAAAGTCTCATTTATAGACAAATTAATATGCTTAACTGATTTTTAAGGGCCTGCTAGTCAGGCACAGTGGTGCATGCCTGTAATCTCAGCTACTCAAGAGGCTGAGGAAGGAAGATCCTTTGTTCAAGGCCAGCCTGGGCAACTTAGCAAGACTCTGTCTCAAAATTTTTAAAAGGGCTGGGAGTGTAGCTCAGTAGTAAAGCACCTACCTAACATGAGCAAAGTCCTGGGCTGTCATACCCAAGCAGACACAGAGAATGATATAGCCAGAGGATACAGGACAGCAATGCAAGGTAACATCCACATCTCTTCCTGCCTGTGAGCAGAGGCCGCACCCAGCCCCGCAGCTGGGAAGCCTCTGTCCCAGGAACCTGGTAAACGATATCATTTTCCTACAGGTACGTGCGACAACTCAACACGAGCACACATCCATGTCCTGGAGTTAGGTCACTCTTTCATTCTAAGGCAATGTCTGAATGGAGGCACAGGGGCTTATAGGGGCCAGGGATACCCTATTTCTTGATCCCAGTGTTTGCAGAGGTCTGTTCTGTTCCTGAGAATCCACCATACATTGAGTGTGACATGTGCATGTTACCAATATATATATATATATATACTTCAGTCTGGAAATGCAAAGTGTTTGTTATAAACCTGGTCAAATGAATGAGAAAAATGAAGCCCTGCATTCAAGAGAAAATCAAAAGCCACTGCTCAGCCCACTGCTTAGCAGACCCCACAGCAAAGTATATCACAGAAGAGGTGAAGAGGTGCGCAAAGAATCTATTTCAATTCCTTTCCACCACGAAGTGAGCAGCTCTCCTCCACCAGGCCTTTCCACCATGCAGCTTCTGTGCTGAAGCCAGCCAACCATGGACTGAAACTTCCAACCCGTGAGCCAAAAATAAACCTCTGCTTCTTTAAGCTGCCCGTATCAGGTATTTTGTCCCAGTGATGAGGAAAGTGACTGCAACATCTGTTAAAGAACTGTCTGTTAAGTTGGGTGTGGTGGCACCTGCCTGTAATTCCAGCTACTTGGGAGGCTGGGGCAGAAGGATAGCAAGTTTGAGTCCAGGCTGGTCAACATAGCAAGACCTTGTCTCAAAATAAATAATAAAACAGACTGGGGGTATAGCTTAGTGACAGAGCAATCCTGGGTTTCATTCCCAGTACCACAAAACAAATTACGTTGCTAGTAATAACAACTTGTGAGGCAGGATCTAGAAATAACACAACTTGTCATGTGGAATAGAGGTCTTCTTTTAAAATATTGATTTTCCATGTTTATTAACAGTTCCTTACAAAGCAAATTCTTCTGGCATGTCTTAAACGGCAGGGTTCATTAATTGCCTGCCCATCGGACGCTTTCGGAAGAAAGCCTAATTACTGCAACCTCTACTGCTCCCCACACTGCCTTCAGGTTTGCCCCAGAGCACAGAGGGCCTGTCCCTGGTCCTGCCCAGGTGCGGACACTTCACTTGGGAAAGACGTGTTCCTTCACCCAGCCAGAGTCAGAGTGGGGCTCTTCCGGCTCCTTGCAGACTTGACCTGCTGGGGGGAAACAGTCGCAGTGGCCCCAGCGTGTGCATTCACTATTTCATCGTGTAAGTGTGGACAAATGCCAAGGGCACCCTTACACTGTTGACGCCATTCTAAGCCACGAAACACAATAATGCCCTGACGAGACACAGATGACGCTTTAAAACCAAAAGTGTGCAAATGAACACAGGTCTCCCAAGACGGGCAACACGGCAACACCCAGCCCCCTGCGCTCCCTGAGCCATGTGGTGCATTAGGGCCCCCACGGCCACTTGGTTGCACCAGCGCTGCCTTCAGGGCGCAGTGAGAGATGGTGCCCACCCCTCGCTACCACCACCTTCCTGCTTCCCGGCCACAGATCCTGCGGCTGCCAGGACGACCCCATGGATGGTGGATGAGGTCACATCCTGCTCTGCACAAAACCTCCAGCAGCACCCTCCTGGGATTCAGGGAGTGCCAAAGCCCTGGGCAGCCTCAGGACGCCACAGTCAGGCTGCAAACCTGCTGCCATCACCTCGTTCTGCTCCCTCCTCACTGTGCCCAGGTACACCGCCCACCGGCCCCTGCTTCGGCTCACTGGAATCTGAGTGCTGTTGGTGAGGGGCCGTCACACTCCAGCAGAAACACAAACGCCAAGGCCCTCTGTCCACCTGACCTGCACCTGCTTTCCAAGGGCATCACCCGTTATTCCAGTCCCCACCTGCCAGGCTCCTTGGGCCCTGTGGCATGAGATGCCAAAAAGGAAGAATGAATTACTGGAAGCTGGTACGGCACCCACTGCACACAGCTTTGGGGGCTGGGTCTCGCTCAAGCCTCCTCCTGCACGCAGAGCTGCCCGTGTACCCCAGGCGCTGCCCTCCCTGCACTCACCCAGCCTCCACCTCTTCTCACCCTGGCTGCCACAGGTCCACAGCCTCCCTGGCCACCTACTCCACCAGCACCCACCCTGCGGCACAGGGGCACCAGGCTGAGTGATGCAGTCCACTAACCCCCACACATGCCCAGCCAGGACAGCTGCTTCTTGGACCAGAGCCCTGAGGCTGCCCCTCTCTCTGGGCAGACCCCAAATCTGTCCAGATAAACAAAGACCTCTGTTCACCCTCACCGCACTGCAACGCACCACCTGGTGCTAACAAACCCTCGCTGGCTTCTGCGACCTTGCGAAATACAGATGGGCTCTGCGCCCAACTCCCAAAGTCCCGGGGATCCTCTCAGGGACAGTGACTTCTGGCACGCCGATGCGCTAGCCGGTGGCTGGCCTTCCTAGAAGCAGCTGGAGGGGCCGCACCTGAAAGTCCAAGGCAGGATCAGACCTCCGGGACGCAAACAGGATGCGAGGGTCTCACGAAGGCCAGGCCCCAGGGGTCTCTGCCTCAGCGGCCTCTCTGGCAGCTTTTCTCACTTTTTTGAGACAGGGTCTCACTGTGTAGCCCAGGCTGGCCTCGAACTCACAGCGTTCCTCCTGCCTCAGCCTCTGGAGTACTGGGGTGACAGGCATGGGCCATGACACCTAACAAACAGTCTTTAGAATAAACCAGCAGATTCGCATCCTTGAGTTCTCTGAGCCACTGAATTAACTGAAGCCAAGGAAGGTGACACAGGAACACTGATTCACAGCCGGCCAGGATGGGACTGAGCCTCGTGCTGTGGGGTCTGATGCTGGCATCTGGGGTCAGAATCTACAGTGGCAGAGGCCTGCCGGGGGGGACCCTGTGCACTTGGCACCACCATAGTGCTGAGAGTGCAGTGCAAGCCCAGAACTCGACGCAGATCCCTCTGGCCAGAACCAGATCCATGGCCCAGGTGATGGCTGCATCCACGGCAAAGCTGAGCCTGGCTGGGTCCTGCTGAGCACCCCGGGTTGGCACTGAACAGGAAAGCCACAAAAAGTAGGCACAGACACTCTTCCTACAAGAGCTGGGCCCCAGACCCCTCTTCCAAGGAGGATGCCCTGGTGACCCATCATGAGACATGGACAGGGTAAGAAAACAAGTTAAAGTGAGACAGGTGTGGTGGGGTATACCTGAAATTCCAGGACTCTGGGAGGCTGAGGCAGGAGGATCATAAATTCAAGGCCAGCTTGGGCAACCTCAGGATTTAGAGAGACCCTGTCTCAAAATTTAAAAATTTTAAAAGGACTGGGAATGTAGCTCAGTGTGAAGGCCCTGGGTTCAAGACCCACTACTACTAAATAAATGACTATATAAACAAGTAAGTAAACAGGAAAACAAAGTGGGCACTGGAGTTACGGCAAATGTACAATCATACATAAGCGAAGCTAAGACATTATTCCACATCCCTCTCCTCTACAATAACCCAAATCAACACTCACTGATCAGTCGTTTCCCCCATCTCGTAATGAAATGCAAAACTTCCTTAAGGTGAACAAGGGTCACCTTCATTGTGTTAGGGTCTACAGTCCCCTCCGAATTCTTACACTGAAATGCTTACCCGCAAGGTGAAGGTGTTAGGAGGCTGGTTTGGGGGGGCACTGGGTCGGGACAGTGGGGGCTGCAGTGGGGTCTGTGCCCTTATCGAAGAGGCCCAGAGAGCTCCCCATTTTCCCGCCTCGTGAGGGTACAGATGGGTGACGTGGTGCACAGCCCACAGGAGCTCTCCCTGGACCCCACCCAGCGGCACCCTCATCGATCACAGCCTTCCTGCCTCCAGATCAATCACAGCCTTCCTGCCTCTAGTCCATGAGGCCCGAGGGCTCATGGTGTACAAGGCGTTCCTCTGTTCCACCAGCAAACCCACACGAAGATAGTTTACAATGAAAAAGTGACCCCTTTACAAGTTGATTATGAAAAAGTTCAGAAAATATTGTAGCTCCTAAAATGAAAGACAAGTCTAATAACAGCCCACGTCATTTTGAGATGTTCTTTAAGAAACAGTTTCCAGCTCACCTTGCCATCGCATAAATGCCTGGGCCCTCAGCCTGTTCACTCAAGAAACCAGGAACCTTGGTTCTTTCCCCTTTCTGGAGGTGTGCAGTACTCTGTGCACACCTGCACACGAGTGTGAGTGCAGTGTGTGAAGAGCCCCTTTCTCCTTCCCCCGTTCTCTTTCCCTTCTCTTGCTGTCTGGCCCCTCCTATCCCTCCCTCGCCTTCTGTCCCCAGAGACAAGTCCTCAGAGGCACACTGAGTACTCCAAGCTTTATTTACAGCCTGTGGGTGGGCCAGGGATTCCTGGAGATTAGAGGAGAGAGTTACCGAGATTCAGCATCTTTTTCTCTCAGAAAAACAAATGTGTTGATCCAAAACTCCAGCACTCTGTGGGGTCTTGTTCAAAAAAGAGAAAACAGCAGGGAGATGGCCCCCTCGTCCACCAGCCTGCAGGTGCGTTCTGGTTTTTGATAACTCAACTCTCGCAGGCACCTCAGGCACCTGAAATAGCAGAAGCTTTCTGCTGAGTTAGGACAGGGCGAAGAGCGGTCACATTCATCCCTCCAGAGCAGGAACACTGGGCAGACTCAGGGACTTCCCGGCCACTCACAGTAAACCGTTTGTTTCTTCCCTTTATTCCAGCTAGCACAGTTGGGCAAGGGGAAGGTCTGCTCAAATGCCCACCCACCACCGCCGCCGCCACCCATACTTGTTCCTCTTGGTGTCCCGGCAGCAGCCTCGAGGCCAGAGCTGCAGAAGCAAAGTCAGGCCCTGGGCAGGGAGGTGGCCTCTGCTCCACCCCGGTCTCCAAACAGGCACTAGACATGCTCACCCTGCTGCCTTCCCCGGGGCTCTGAGCTGGCCACACACACATAGCACCCTCCAGTCCCACAGAACTCGGGCATCCGAAAGGCTCCGACATCCACAATTTACTGAGCATTATTGAGACACTCAAAAAGTGTTAGATCTTGGAGCATTTGGGATTCAGATTTTTCAATTAAGAATGCTTCATCAGTATTCGGAAAGTATGATTCAAGTATTCGGAAATCTGGAAAACCCTGACATCCAAAAGATTGCTGACCCCAAGTATTTCAAGTAAGGGATGCTCAACCACATCTGTGCATCCACCTTCCTGCTAAAGTGCAGGCTCCCAAGAGCACAGCCCTTTCTGTTTGGTTCAGACAACCTCTGCCTGGTGCACACGAAGCTGAGAAGTGTTTTCTGAACAAATGCCACAGAGGTTGAGTGGGAGAGCTTTGATATCATACAGGATGGTATAAAAATCATAAGGTCTTTCAGCCTCAGCTGCGTTGTACTCTCACCCCAGTGCTTGTACTCTCACCCAGAAAGGCACAAGGACGCAGGCAGACCCGGACAGTGCGACTCTACACGTAGCCTGCCTTGCTCAGAAATGCGAGCGCCCTGAGGCCTGAAGGAGAGAAAAGGTTTTAGACGACATGTGGCCAGAGACCTGACAACCAAATGCAGAACGCGGCCTCTGCCCTGGTCCTAGATGTTTTTAAGCAGCTGTACAGGACATTCTGAGGTCAGCTGGAAGCATCAGGACATGGGCTACATCTCACACTTATTGGCGCTGTGTTCCAGCTGGGGTAAAAGCATGGGTCTGTGGTTATGGAGGAGCAGAAAGACGCATTCTGGAGTATCCAGGGGCAAAGGGTGTCTGCAGCCTACTTTCATATAAATGGCTCAGAACAAAACGGGTATGAGTATCTATCTCCACCTCGAGGTTGCCAGTGCTGGGCATTCTGTCCCAGCAACGGAAAGCAACCGGTACGACTATCACTGCTGTGCAGGGTACACCGAGAAAGGCACTGAGTAAGAACAAGAGCCGCACCATACAGCTCACCGCTGGCCTGTCCCCGCGCCTGCCCAAGCAGGGACCATAGTGCCCTGTCTATTTGGGATCGTCCAGGCTCTGAGCATGACAGGAGCACTGAATCGCTGGTGAACGCCAGAGGAGTGAGTCCCTGGTCCATTTTGAAACACATATGCACCGCGAAACCAAAACGATGACACGTCATGTTCACACGGGCACACGAGCACCAAACCCATCTAACCCACAGGACGCTTACGTTGTGAAGTCATTTTCCAATAAGTCAGCTCAAAATCTTTGCATGTCCTAGCACCTTAGAACATAAACTTTTCCATTTTCCAATGACTGTGACCTTGGGCCAGACCTAAGGGACACAATACCCTTCCTAAAGGGCAATACTGGGGCAGGGCAATGGGAGGGACCCATGCCAAGGGCTGAAGCCAAGGTGCT
>RJWT010050985.1:0-10775 GCA_004365215.1 Cuniculus paca
TCTTGATTTCTTCAGTAGACTTTGCTTCCGAAAGGTAAAGGTGAATAATAGACAGGTGGAATGTTCTCTGACAATAGGAACACATTTAATTCTTCTGTGTTATTCAGAAAAAAAAAATAAATGAGACACATGTTATTTCAGACATTCTTGGGCAATACAGAGGGGTAATACTAACAGTAGTCATAAATAGCCCTTCCAAAAGAACTTTTAAGTACTCTTATATATAGTGGAGCTACTCCTAGGCATATTTACTAAAAACCATTTGACGTTGATGCAGATAATTCAGTGAGAAATAACAGTACAATTCCAGTTTCTGAAGTGGAGGCAGCTGAAGTACTTGCCAAAGGCACAGCCCAAACTCCCCTAACCTTCCTCCCTCCATCCTAGTGAGAACAGGATTTTACTACTGATTTACTTCCCTACTTCCTGGGTGTTGAGATTTTTAATATTTATAGTATACTTGACTTCTAAAAGTGACTAAAGGTATTTAAGGAAAGTAAAGCATCATAGCAGGAGGGAAAAAGTCTTTTTTTTACTTATTAAAATGAAATAAATACAACCTATTTAACCCAAAAAGGTTCATATTGCTAAGCATAAATTAGCACATCATTTTAGAAACTAATGAAGCAAAATTCCTCAGTTAACATAGCTGTTTCTCATAGTTGGAACTGCCAGAGAGAATGTCAACATAGAGCATCATATCTGAATTTTATTACTTTAGTGGGATGGAGAACAAAAGGCAAACCCCTTCTCTTTGGAGAACAGACTTGAGCAAGTCACAACAGAGAGAAAATATGTTTATGAAAATATATAAAATCAATTTTCTCCTGGAAAAATAGTGTAGATATCTTCTTGTGGAAAAATAGTCCCTATCTCTGGGTCTGCATCTTTAAGTCCAGAGAGAGATCCCACTATTTATTCAAGTACAGTTCTATCTCAAAACACTTTACCATACAGCTAAGAAAGAAAAGAATAAAGAACCATCACACAGTTTTCTACAAGTTCAAAAAGTGAAATACACATTTGTTTAGATATTTATCTTAAAATCACCAGTAGGAAAATTCAGTCCGAATTCCAGAGGATTTTAATCCACATGTCACACAAATTTTCTTAGCCTTTTGCAAGATAGAATCAGAGGATTACATTTTCTAAGAGCCCCTTTTTGAAATGCTTAAGCTCTAATCAGTTAAGTGTGACACTGGCTTCATGTGCGATTTGAAATCAAGTAATTAAGAGTGAAGTACAAGCTGATACATATTGACTGTAGACCAATGTTATTGCCCTGAAATTGTCCCTGCAGTTTGTTACTTTTTGACATAGATTTATTTGACTCAGAGCATTGCTTTTGAGTGTTATTGTGAAATGAACTCTGCATGTTTAATGGATTAAAACAGCCGTCATTTGATTTGTTCATGATTCTTAGAGTCAGGAATTTGGGCCAGCTCTGGCTTGGTGGTTCTGCTTCTCACAGCATCTAATGGGCATCGGAGATAGGTTTACTCACATCAGTGGCCCATGGTGGGCATGGCTGTTAAAGAGGACCTCATTTATTTCCTGACATGTTTTTAGTTTCACTCATTATGTAGTTGACTGCAGCAGGATCTACCTAAAACAAAAATCTGATTACCACTCTTCACTTGAAACCTTTGTGCCTATTCTGTGTCCCCTACAAATGGGAATTCAGGCCCTTTGCAGGGCTTGCTGGTTGGGTCCTTCCTGGTCTCTGCTCCCATGCCAGATGCATATTCCTGAGGCCTTGGCTGCTTGAGCATCTTGTAGGTCTCCAAGTGGCCCCTGCATCTGCACAGCCCCATACAGGATCACAGAGCCAGAAAGTACTTCCTCCCATCTTGCAGCCACTTTGCTAACCTCTGAGCCATCCTATGCTCTGTGAAGGCTTCCCACAGGCTGTGCAAGCTGCCCTACCACCACGTGCCCTGGCATCCTATATGTATGGCAACAACAGCCCGCCTCTATCTGTCCCTGCTGTGTTGTGGGGTC
Organism: Cuniculus paca; assembly: GCA_004365215.1. Taxonomy (NCBI): domain Eukaryota; kingdom Metazoa; phylum Chordata; class Mammalia; order Rodentia; family Cuniculidae; genus Cuniculus; species Cuniculus paca. The sequence continues at coordinate 2,002 of RJWT010050985.1, forward strand.
CCAGAGAGCAAACTCCGCATCTCAGTCTCCAGTCTAGCCCTTGCCCTTAGCCGAGAGTCCCACACATCATAAATGAGCTATGCGTCAATTGAGATAGGCTAATGACAGAGTGACAAGTGCCTGGGGAAAGACCAGAAAACCCCAAACAGGAAGAAGACAAGTGTGATGAAGAGGAGACCCAGGGCCATAATAGTAATAGGATGGACCCAAACCTGGGCTCTGGAGGGCAGAGTGGTGAATGAGAAAGCTCTAGACAATGACAGACACAAAACAAGAACAGAGAGTAAACAACATCCAACTCAATGGAAGAGAAACCAAGACCTATGTCATGGTCAAGTGTTAAGAGAGAAGAAGCAGGGCAAAAGAGGGTGGTATAACATCTGGGCGATTGTGGGCAGCCATAGGGACAGAGGAGGAAGCACCAGCAGAGCATCCCTGAGCTGGAATCAAAATATGGGGTGCCCTGAATCCAGACTAGCAGAACTACCCCTCCAGACACCAGGCACAGACCCACAAGTGGCCTCTCAGAATCCAGGAGCAAGGAGAGGTTGGCCAAAGTGAAATTGTTGCTTCTGAGAAGAGCTGGGGGGCTCTCACTCTGAAAGCACAGCTGTCACCTGGTCCACCCAGTGGACTATCTGTACTCCTGGGCCATATTGATTGAATAACTGTAAAGTGAATCTGCGTGTGTGTGCTCGATTCTGGTTAACAAGGTCCAGGAAATATTTTCCTATGGGGGAATTTGAAAGTGGAGATTAGCGACTGAAGGCCACCAAGGAAGATCTACCTGGAAAGAACCCTTAGCCTTCTCTTGACAACAAATTCTAAAGGAAATAATCAACATGAGAAATTACTTGCTACTAAATATTTGAAGAAAATTATTGTTTTACTGCCTCTGAATATACAATAATGATAGCTAACATGCATTGAGCTTTTTCTGTCTCCCAGCTGTTGTTTTTATCATTTCACACCTGTTAACCCATCCAGTCCTTGTAACTACCTTTGAGGTTGGTACTATGGTTATCCCATTTTGCAGGCAAGCAAACTGAGATTAAATAACTTGTTCAAAGTCACACAGCCGGAATTCAAAGCCATGCAGTTTGATTTCATGGTTTGTGTTCTTACCTTTCAACTTGGCTAAGCCTGAATTTGGCAATATACTGCATCTACTAATTCATTTTGAAAAATACTACCTGATATTGATATTAATTCTAAGAAGTGAGTTCTGAGATTCCCTTGCCTCTTTAAATCTCAGTTACTGCACAGGACATATTACCTTGCTTAGGCGCCCATGTGTCTCTTATTTAAGTGACAGAGGAGGCATACACTCTGGCACAGCTTCCTCATCAAGCCAGGAGCTCCACTGAGACAACTGGATTTCTGGATCCTTCTCCAGCACTTTTCACTAAGTTCACTAAGTTCAAGCATTAGAGACTGCATCTAAATGTTCAGAGAGGTTGAAAATGCACAGAACTCCTAAAAGTTTTGTCCACTCACAGAAAATGTGTAAGGAAGAGGAGACTGTCATCTTTTCCTTTCCACTATATCCAGATACCACATTCATTGCTCTGTGCATTTTCCTTTCTACCCAACTGTATTTCAAACCTGTAATATTGTAAGTTAAATACATATATGTTTATTTTGTAAGTTAAATATATATATATATATAGCACCCTGAAAAATATACTTAGGAATCCTAATCCACTCTTCCTTCTGGTATTTAATTCATCTCAGTTCTGAAACTGTCATTATTCCTCCCTTGAACTTTCTTCTTTCATTCACTATTTCATGTGTTTCATGCTATATGTATTTGACAGAAGGCTAAATATTAAATAATAAAGTGACAAACTTGGGGTGTAGCTCAGTGGTAGAGCTGAACATGGGCAAAACCATGGGCTCAATTCCCAGTAACCTCTTCATACACACACACACACACACACACACACACACACACACACGCACTGACTGACTGACTGCTGTAACTTGAAAAGAACTGTTAAGAAGAAAGTTTGCTTTACTAAAATCGAGTGAAAAATGCAACCAGCTTAACATTCTTGAACAATAGGTTTGAAGTTTGGACTTCAACTTTATGGGGCTGCTCTGGGAGTTAGAAAGAGACTATAACCTGCTAAACTAGGACACACACTTAAATTAAGGTATATCTGATGTAACTTTTTAAATTTGCTATTTACTCAATATGGTCTCATACACATGAATCATTAATAAGTTCATAACAAGTTTCTGATACTTTGTATGCCTATTGTTTATTATTTAAGAGGTTTCTGAAGCACTAGATTTCAAAGTTTTCAAAAGATACCCTTAGTAAAGAAAATTCCTTTGTCAACAATTTTAAAACCTAATTTTTCAAAATCTGAAGAAATCTGTAGTCATCCTCTTTATTCCAAAATAAAGCTAGTAATACAATAGATTTTTCATATTCATATGAATAAACACTTTTTAGAAGCTGAACAATTAGTTGAATATATATATATATATTAGCCCTGAAAATGAGTAAATAGAATTAGAATAACCACCAAGGTATGAAGCATCCGTGGTACACTGTCTCAGGGGCAGAAGGAAGCTATCCGCATTGAGTATGGCTTCCTGTTCTACTTTATCCCTGGATGTGCACATGTCCACTGCCAGGGATTTTAGAGGAAGAAAAGAAGCTATGAAAATCTAGAAGAGAAAAATTTTTTGCCCCGAAGTCAACTTCCCAACAACTGCACCTCACCTGATTTCAAGTATTGCAGGAAGTTTTCACTACACTCTAATACTTGAAATGCTGCCAAGGAGGATTTGGAGGGACACAGATCCTCTTAAAAATGCGAGTGCTGCTGAGATTTCCTTCCAACCTTAGAGCAGCTTAATCAGTAACAGAGAGAAAGTGGGTATTGTTATAGGGAAGAGAAAGACTGGTTTTATTCAGTCAGCAAATACTTTCTGATCAAATAGCTAACATGTCAGACGTTGTGGGTGTTGGGAATACAGGAGAGAAAAGAGAAGCAGGTTCTGCCCCTCATGAAGTCTAGCTTCATTCGGAAGAAAATGACACTCTCAAGGTAAATGGCCCATGGATAAGACAGTGTAGGTAATGGCAGATGCTACGAAATACAAAGAAAGAAGGTGAGGATTATCCAGAGAACTTCTGGGCCAACTTTTGGGACACTCAGTGCTGTTGTTCATGAAAGATGAGGGAGAGAAGAATCTCTGATAGGTCCTCACTGCTACAAAATCTGGTAATAAAAATAAGGAGGGTACAGATGAGTCATGAAGTGTTATCAAACAGGCTTGTCCTTCCTTTGTGGGATCCGAGTACTACAGAAGTCTCTTCTCTCTTACTCCAGGAGAGCTGAGGACCGTATGCCCTTTTTTTTCTTAAGAGTTGAGGATTGAACTCGTGGCTTTCACGGTGAACTACTTCCCCAGTTAAATATTTAATCTTATTTTCTATTTTGATACAGGATCTCACTAAGTCACTAAGTTGCACAGGCTGGACTTAAACTCACAATCTGCCTGCTTCAGCCTTCCAGCCCTTGCCCCCATCCGGGGCGCATGGCTCTTTTTTCACCACTGTGTTTCTCTGCTGGTGCTTAGTAGGTGATCTATGAACGTTTGCTCCTAAGCAAATATAACTATAAGGACTCATTCTTATTCATAATAAAGATCCATAAGTTTATTTTTATCCTTGTCCTTTTATCGCTGAAATTCTAGCAGTGAGGTAAATGAGCAGAATGAAGCTGAAGACTTGGCTAATTAATTCCCACTCATGCAGTCCCAGCCCAAAAGTTATTTCCTGTCCTCTTTTGACCTTCTGCAGGTGTCACCTCTCAAGGGACATGCGTCACTGTGCACAATCATTCACTGAGTAAACATTTCACTGGGAAAGGAAGGAGCCTTATTAATTTTGACAGTTTTTGTGGCCCCTTTTTCCATACATTCTAAGGATAAAAACCAACTCTGGGACTTTCTCCCAAATCCTCATACAGATCTAAAATAGTAAAATATGGCATCAGCTTCAACTTTAAAATTCTATTTCTCCTCCTGAGTGAAGGTGACTGTGCTGTCACAAGTGGAAGAAACAGCCCACGGAGGACAGTATTCGAGCAAGCAGTGATTCCCTCAGCACCTGCTGCCCTGGGGCTCTGCGAGGTCCACATGCATCTCCCTGGACCAAAGCCATGTCTCGAATCTTCCTATTGCACCCCTGGTGTTTGCTTGCTAAACCACCAGCTGAAGTTATTTACCCAGTCTCTCATCTCAGTTTTCTGGTTGTATTTTATCTAAGTCATCTTTACTTTAGTTGAGCTAAGGCTGTGGTTTTGCAAATTAAATCAGATGTGGGTTTCTGCATATGGCTTTCCCATGTGTTTACTAAGCTTTTTTTTTTTTTCGTTAATATTCTATGTCTGTTTTCATCTTTACAGTTGTGTGAGGGAAGATTTGTTTTGCTTACAGTTCTTCATACAAATTAAAGCCTATTTAGAAGGACACATAAACATCTTTTAAATTCCTTGCTTTAAATATATATATTTTGCCACAAATTGACTCCCTTTAAAGTCTTGAATAATGAAGAGATCAGGTGGCAGACAAGTCTGGACTTTACACTTTAGGTGAAGGGGCTCTTTTTCATGCTTCTAACCAAGAAAGCAAAAAGACAGCTCATGTGGCTAATGTGGAGGAGGAATAGACAGAATGGCAAGGCAAAGTGGTGGGTCCTAACTAAACACCCACTGCAATAATTTTCAGAACTCTAGAGAAGACATTTGAACTTATCAAACCAAAAACTGAACAGTAGTGGTTGAATGCAAAAGAAATAATTGGGTAAAACCAATAGGATTTGTTGCACAGATAGATGAAGATAAGGAAAAAGGATAAATCACAGTCGGAAAGAAGGAAATAAATTCAAAACGTGGATACATCCTAATATTTAAGCAAAGAAAGTGATACCAACAGAGGTAACTGGAAAGTGACTGAAGAGATGGAAGGACAGCAGGCAAAGAGAAGAGAGAATGGAAAAAGACCAAGAATGAGCCAGTGGATGTGGACGTTAGCAAATCGCTAGTGCCCTTTCAGAGAGCAGTGGTGGGCAGAAGTCAGCTAGCAGAGGGCAGAGGAGTGAGTGGAAGATGAGGGAGTAATGATGGTCCAGGAAGTTTGGTGGTGAAGGAGGTGAGGCCACATCTGCTGGAGAAGCAATGTCAGAAGTCGTTAGAGAATGGAAAACATGACTATGCTTGTAAGTAGGGGTGAGAGAGCCTACAACCACAAGAAGGACGAGGGATCAAAGAAAAAGAGTAATTCTGAGAGTGTGGACTGGGTAGGAGCAGGCACACAGAACAGTCAAGGAAGAATAGGTGGCAACCAAGAGAAGTGGAGCCAGAGACAAGGAAACTGAGCAAATTTACGTCTTGTGGCTTTCATTTTCTCTTTGAAATAGACAAACTCATCTACTAGCATGGAGAAGGCAGAGTTACGATTTTGGAGGAAAACAACTGTTTGGGAAATGAGAAAAGAAACAGGGCAGAAATCAAACAAAAATAAAGACTGAGGGCAAATTCTCAATACATGGCATGCCTGTATTAAGTATCGTTTTTTTAAATCACGGAAAAAATACACGTAACAAAATTTACCATTTTAATCATTTTAGGTGTACCATTCAGTGTCGTTACTTAGATTCATGATGTTACACACTGTCTTCATCACTTTGCCTTCCCTGAATACAGTACCTGCCACCCACAACTTAAAGAACGAGATATTTGTTTGGGCTCATGGGGTTTAGAGGATTTGGCCCATAGTCAGCTGGGTCTGCAGATAGAGCATGGGGGAAGGGTCTGGTGGAAGAAAGCTGCTCATGCCATGGTGGTCAGGAAGCAGCGAAGGAAAAGAGGAGAGTGCAAGTGATTTCTATTCTGCCAGGTTATGACCCAAGTGACCCATCTCCTCCTGCCAGGCCCACCTCCTAGCAGCACACTCAGCTTTGGATTCATCAGCGTGTTAATCTGTTGATGATTACAGTGCTCCCATGACCCAATTACCCTCCAAACATGAGAGTGTTGGGGGACACCCCAGACCAATACCATAGCATGCGCCTGTCACCATTTTCTATTTCCAGAACTGTTTCATCATCCCAAAAAGGATCTCATACCCATGAAGGAATAACTCCACCTCACCCCTCTTTGAGCCTCTGATAAACCCATTGTACTTCACGTCTGTGTGAATATGCCTCTTCAATTATTTGTTGCTTTTAAAGCACAATTCGCAAAATAAGAAAAAGGAAGGATTAACAGAAAGGGAATCATTCTTGCAGAATTGTTCTGTAGATAAAGAGGTTGTTCTTAAGTCATACTATTTGCTTAACCCATTGTACAGTATTCACTTGTAAAACATTTCTAGTGTTATAATTTAGTATAATGTATTACTTTTAAAATGATTCAAACTAGCTACAACCTCTGAACCCCACTAAACTCTACTTTGTATTTAGTAATTTATTTATCATACATACCCAGCTGTGAATGTCTGTTTTTCCCAAACAAATGACAACACAGATTTGTACTTTGGTAAATATTTTTCTGCTTAGCAGTATGTGTCAGGATTGGTTTATTCATCTGAAGGTATGTTATCTGAAATAGAAGTTGCCACAAATAGCTTGTATATGCATCATTTAGAAAGTGGAGAGGTTTTGCTATTAACATATGCAAACAAGTAGTTCTGCTTTATTTCAGTTGTAGGTGACATGAACAGATCTTTACTTCTAGAGAGGGGATGGAAATGAGTTACATTTAGTTATTTTTTTCTTTCCAACGAAAGTAAGTTGTAATAAGAGATTTACTGGAAGAAATATCTGATAATGGAATCATCTTCCTAAGATAACTTCCATTTTCACTTTCTGTGAACCCCCAGCAAGAATTTACAAAATTCCTGCCGCAGGGATGAATGAGATATGCCTCTTCTTGTAGAAGCGGATAGTAGACATGGCTTATAGATGCCTTTTAAATTGAGAGGCACAGATTGAGTTGGTAGCAGCCACAGGTAGCATTAGCCTGACCCTCATGCTAGTTGTCACCCTCTAAATATCAATGAACCAAGCTACCAAAAAGGGAAACTATTTTCACGTTGCCTCAATTCCCCAGATTTTACCCTAAATCCAATTCCAATTACCACTTAATTCCCAGATGTGACCCCTTCCACTCCTAAAACTGCAGAACTATAATTTCATCAGTGATCTGTGGAGACTTGGGTACACTATAGCCTTTGCTACCTTGTGTGTGAATTCTGCATTGCAAAGAGACTACAATCCTTTTTGTTTGTTAAATTTTAAAGAGAAAAAAACTATAAAAACAACGATACAAAATTTCAAGACAAGATAGTAGGAGAGTAACAATGAATAATACATTGCATATTGTGTGTGTTTTAATTCATTTAATTGTGAAAAAGTACCATTTTAACAGATAAGGAAATTAGATTCAGACAAGTAAAGTAACTTGCTTAAGGTCATATAGTTGAATTTAGTCAGCAACTTTCTTCCCTAAAACTACTTGTATGGTCTTCTTTTTCATAAAAGACTTACAAATGGCCAAGAAGCACAAGGTAATATACTTGATATCAAATTAGAAAAATGTACATTATAACCATGAACTATTACCGTATACCCTCTATAACAGTTCCTATCAACACCAGAAAATAGCAACTATTGGCAAGGATATGGAGACATTGCATACCTTGTGCACTATTTTTTGGGAATGTAAAAACAGCTGCTATGCAAAACAGTATAGTTGTTCCTCAAAAAATTAAAAATAGGATGAGTATATGGTCCAGGACTTCTCCTTCTGGGTATATACCCAAAGGAATTGAAATCAGGGACTTGAAGAGCTTTAGAAGCATTAGTCACTGAAGCCCACAAGTGGAAGCAACCTAAATACCCACTGACAGATGCATGAGTGAACAACATAAAGTATTGCCATGAAATGTAATATTATCCAGCCTTAAAAAGGAGGGAAATCCTTTCACACACTATAACATGTACGAGCCTTGAAGGCATTATGCTAAGCCAAATAAGCCAATCATAAAAGACAGATACGGTATGATTCTACTTACTTGAGGTGCCTGAAATAGATTCATAGAAACAGAAAGCATAATGGTAGTTGTTTGGGGCTTGGGAAGGTGAAAATGGGGAGTTACTGTTTAAAGCACAAAGTTTCAAGTTTGCAAAATGAAGTTAGGGTGATGGACTATATGTGATTATATGTAACACAACTGAACTATGTATTTCAAAAGATCATCCCCCAGCACTGCACAAATAATAAGATAGTAAGTTTCATGTGTTTTGTGGTCCAGTTATTATAAAAATCTCTTAACTATTTTTGAACTGAGTATCTTGCCCAGACTCCTTGCTTTAGCCGAGTCTTTGACATTGGCTCATAATAAGCATTCTTCCCTTCCAGAATGTTCCAGCAGTTGCTCTCCACCTGCATAAATCCTACCCAAAGACACTAATGATCCCACTGTAGGATACCAAACCATACATATCCTGTGTTTTTCATGCTATAGCTGTGAACCAATCCAGACCTCTTGGCTTCCTCCTGCCTTAAGGAGCAGGCACTGCACACTTTGTGCATAACTTCTCTCATCACTTGGATGGCCTCATAGATTGCTTCTTCATTTTTCAGAGGGTTTTTGTTCATTTTCAGTAGAACCTAAACTCTCAGAAGGCAGGAGCCGTAATGGCCATACTGTGGCTTATATGCGTCCATTGGAGAGCTTTGCAAAGAGCC
>RJWT010050986.1:0-10768 GCA_004365215.1 Cuniculus paca
TCTCTGGCTGTCATCCACCTCCAGGTGCCACGGGGAGATGGGGGAGCCAGGAGGGAGAGGGAGTATCGGCCAAGGAGCCATTCAAGGGAGCAGTGCACGGCAGTGCTAGGTGACCAGGAGCAAAGGAAGTGTTTAATTTGAAAAATGTTTGTTGATTGTGCACAGTGTGTAAAGTGCTGTGTTAATTATGTCGAGGTTAAAAAAAGATGAAGGCAAGGGGAAGAGGGGTTGAAGGGAAGGGAGGGAAAGGGTAAAAACAAGAATCAAGATGTATTATGGACAGGTAAAAATTCCACATGATGCATGTTAGCATTGTGTGTATCTAAAATGTACCAGTAAAATTAATTTAAAAAAGCAAAGGTCATGGCTGGGGGTTTAGCTTAGTGACCTAAGCACCTGCCTGGCAAGCACGAGGTTGTGAGTTCAATCCCTGGTGCCTCAAAACAAATCAAAACAAAAAAACAATAAAATAGTGTTTATACTCATAAGTGAAATAAATCAAACTCACATGTGTAAACACTGCGTCTCCCTAGTGTAAGAAACTGAAAGATTCAATAAGATACGAAGTCCCTCATAAATGTGGGGAAAAGATTCTGAAGTCTAATAATGCTTTTATTCTTTGATTTGATTGGTTTAACTCTGTTTTCTACTATTTGATTGCAATATGTGAGAAGATATGAACAGCTTTTATTTCCAAAGAAAACAAAGGACATTAAGGTAGCCATTGTTGATTTCTTGTTGTCTGATTTGAAGGCCTGTAATGCTTTCACTCTTTTGTTTTATCTGGTTGTATGTTATTTTATTTTGTTGGAATTTATTGTGTGTGAATGTACGAACAACCATTTCGAAGAAAACAGGAGACACTAGGGTAGCCATTGTTAATCTCCTGTTGTTATGTTTTGAAGACCTGTACTGCTTGCAGTGTTCTGTTCTGAAATGCTATATTATGTTTGATTCTATTCTGTTTTGTTTTGCTTTGCTTTGTTTTTGTTTTATTCTCTTTAAAATAAAAAAAAAGCAAAGGTCAGTAAGACTGGCCTCTTTCTTAAGTTGGCAGCCAAATAATGGGGTGAGATAAATAGGCACAAATTTAATGTTTATGAAATTGACTCATTCTTTCTTGCTTGCTTGCTTGCTTGCTTTCTTTTTTCTTTTTTTCTTGTACTGAAGCTGGAACCCAGGGCCTTTGTACTGAGCTATATGGCCAGCCCTTTTCTTATTTTTTATGTATTTGTTGTTTTAAAAAAAATTTTAATTTTTATTAACATATGTTTGCAGTACATAATGATTGCATTTCTTGCGGGGAGTTGGTGCATGTACATAATACACCTTAATTCTTTTTTCATCTCCTTTCTCTCTTCCTTTCCTCCCCCTCCTGACCCTTCCCTCTATTGCTGATATTTTTATTATTTTAGTTTATTAGGATATGTGTGCAGTACATAATGTTTATCCTTGTGGAAAGTTGGTACATGTTCATAACGCATCTTAATTCCTTGTTTTCCTCCTTTCCCTTCCCTTCCCTGTTATCTTTTATTTTGATACAGGGTTTTGCTAAGTCACTAAGTTACCCAAGCTGAGCTTGAACTTGCAATCCTCCTGCCTCTGCCTCCCAGAGTGCTGGTATTACCTTTGACCACCACCAGGCCCCACTGAAGTCACGTTTCTATGAGCTGTGGAGGATGGTGGCTCTGCAGGTGGGCACAGGCAGGTGAGTAAAGGCTGGTGTGGGGCACAGGTGCTTTTTGGGTCTGGGCATCTGGGCGTAGTCTGCCAGGAGTGGTGTAGGAAGAATGTGGAGGCCTGCAGCTGGGGGTGACACGTGAGGGGCAGAGAGGTATAGGCAGATGCTACCAGGAGTGAGTTCCTTGATGGACAATGTGTGGGGAGACACTCGAGGCTGTGGGGGGCTGGGGATGCAGAGCCAGGCCAAGTTTGGGGCCTGGGGAGGCTCTGCTCAGAGCTGAGGGCGGACTCGTCTTCTGCGTGGCCCAGACCTGGGACTTGAGACCCAAGGAGCTGGAAGCAACCACAGCCGAGTCGCTGGGAGGGGGTGACAGATGACAAACTAGGACCTTTGCCTGCATATACTCATGAAGAGGTGTCCTTGTGTGACCCCGCTGTGACAGGGCTATGTGCACAGTGAAGCTGCTGGCTCTGAGAGGTCACAGATGTGCAGGGTTATGCAGTGAGCATCCAGATGAGGTAGCTTGAGGTGAAGGGAACAAGCCGTGTGCGATTAGCAGGTGAGCAGGTGTGTGAGAGGGCTTTTTAGCATAGGCGTTTTTTGCTCAGTAAGCACAGGTCACATGCACACACATGTGCTATGGCTTTACTGATGTCCAGGGTGCCTAGAACCTCCCCCCAGTAGTGCACTGTTGACTGATTTTGATAAATGGAAACTCACGCATCTGCCACCACAATGTGATTTTAGAGCACTTCCGTCCTCCTGATGTCCTTGTGACCCTTTGCGGTCCATTCTTGCTGCAATCCCAGTCTCTGGGAACCACAGTCTGTGCTCTTCCTCCTCATTCTGTCTTTCCTGGAATTCCATGCACCTGGAACAGCATTGTCTCCCATGTCTCGCCTCTTTCGGGAGCACATAACAGCGAGACCTGACCTCTCACGGGTTAGCAGTGCGCTTGTTTTTATGGCTGAGTAATATTTCACTGCACCGATATGCTGTGTTTGTTTATTCATCAGGTGAGGGGCATTTGGGCTCTTTCCAGTCTGGGCCCATTATGAAAAATGCTATTATGAGCATTCGCATAAAGGTTTTCACGTGGACATATTTCTTCATTTTTCTTGGGTAGATGCCTAAAGTGGGACTGATGAGTCTGTGGATAAGTGTATGTTTAACTTAATAAGAAATCTCCAAAACCGTTTCCTACAGTAATGGATGTGTATTATTCCCTCAGGTTAGCTAAAGGTTCATAAACTTTACTGATCTTTCAGAGAATGATTTCTGACTGTATCGATTTTTATCTATTGCTTGGTTATTGAGAATTTCATTGATTTCTGTAGTATATTGTCTCTTTCTGTTGTACTTTGGGTTTAACTTTTCTTTTCCTAGCTTCTTAATGTGGAATTTTTTATCACTGATTAAGATTGAACTCTCTTCTGATGTGAGCAGTTCGTGATGAATTTCCCTCTAAGCCCTGCCTTAGCTGCATCTTCAAAATTTTGGTATGTCATGCTTTCATTTTAATTTTGCTCAAGATACTTTTTCTGTATGATTTCTACCTTGACTTGTTGGTCGCTTACAAGTATATTATATGATTTTCATACATTTGGAGATTGATCAGAATCTTGTTTTTTTTTCTGTTTTAATTTAAAGTCTAATGTGACTGTTCTTAGAGAATATATTCCTTATGGTTTCAGTCTTTTAAAATCTACTGAAACTGGCTTTGCTGTAGACCAGCATGAGAATGTGCAGTAGACAATCCTAGTGAATGTCCCAGGTGTGTTGGAAAATAGTCTGACTTTTCCTGTCATGGGTGGGGTGTTACCTAGGTGGCAAGTGTTTGTCTGCATTGTTCAATTCTTCTGAATTCTTCTCATTTCTTTTTCACTTAAACTGTGAATTATGGAACCAAAGTCATCTTTCTGCTTTCTTCTTTGAACTCTGTGAGTTTTGGCTTTCTGTATTTGGGGCTTGTTTTTAAGGTACATATATGCCTACATTATTATAAGCACTAATACTGTTGTATTTTTATTCTATGCCACAAATGCTATTTTGATCATCTCACCATTATGGGATGTATCTCTTTGTCTTTAGTAATATTATTTAGCTTAAAAACTATGTTAATATTAAGATATCCACATCAGCTCTCCCATGAGTGGTTTGCATTTCCTGTTAGTTTTACCATCTGGTTTTGTACCTTTGAATTTAAAACGTGTCTTAGGCAGACAGCATAGAGTGAGAGCTTGCCTTCTGTCTGATCCAGAGTGAATCTGTTCTTCTGTATCTTCTGGTCACCCCTATTTCTGCTGTGAAATTCACTTTAATCTCTGCCTTTTGACAGGAGTGGTTAGTAAATTTCTATTTAGTAAAATTATTGATTTGGTTTGAATTTGTCTCTGCCATTTTACTCCCTTTTTATTCCATTTTTGTATGTTAAATTTTAAGTACAGCATTTAAATATTGATATTTTGGCTATATTTCTTTGTGTATGTTCTATTATTTTGTGATTGTTCTGGGTATTTTTAACTTATTACAATGTATTTCAAATTAACACTGGCTTTTTTCTGGAAAATACAGGCATGTGCACTGGTAGAGCTACACTCTCCTCACTGTCCTCTTTGCTGATGGTCACACACACACTCAGTTGTATATACATGTTGTATGGGTATAGATGGGTAATCTCTGCACATATGACATTACAACTGAAATACATATAGACATATACACCCATGCTCATGTACAAGCTCATACTTATTCTAAATATTAAAATCGAGCAACTCAATATTTGTTTTAAAATACTCTTTTAAAGAAAAATTTAAAAATTAACAGATAAATATCTGTTATTACATGTTTATACACATCTACATCTCTGGTGTGCTTTATTTTCTCCTGTGTCTCTGAGTTATTGCATGATGTTATTTTCCTTCAGCCCAGAGAATCTCTTTGTCATGATTTGTGGTGAGGTGCCAATGGCCACAGACTCTGCTGGATTTTGTACAATGAGCGATGCCCTGACTTCTCTAATATGTGGGAAGGATAGTTTAACTGGGTATAGAATTGCTAGATGAGAGCTTTATTCTTTTGCACTTGGCATTCTCAAGTTTCCTGGTCACTGTTGTATCCTTGCTGCTCCAGATGTGATGTGGCATTTGTCTCTGCTGCTGCTGGTGAATATTTTCTCTTTACCTTTGTCTTTGGATAGTTCGTCAATGTTGTATCCAGGGGCGAGCCTTTTACTGCTTATCCTGCTTGGGTTTGGGAATTTCTTGGATCTCTTAGTATTTTTTTTTAATCAAACTAGAAGTTTTTATACAATATTCATTCTTCCTCTCCCTGTCCTTCTCCCCCTCCCTGTCCTTCTCCCCATCTCCCAAGACTGGGTCTAGTTACGCAGTACAGACTGGCCTTGAACATGTTTGCTCACGATGGTCTTCCACAAGGCCCCTGAGTGCAGGTGAGAAGCCAAGGGACCCGGAGTGTAGCCTGGAGTTGAGCCCCAGTGCATGTGCCCTTGATGGCAGCGGAGGAGCCTGGCCATGAGTGGTATCAGCGTGAGGGATGAGGGGCCTTGGTGCCGTCCTGTAGCTTTTCTGTAAATCCAAAATCATTCTGAAGCCAACATTTTATCTTAAAGAGCATGTTCCTGTCACTCTGATGTTCCTTCTCTGCACATTTCTTTGTCTTCTCTGTCAGACTCATCACCACCCGAAGGTGACAGTGGTTCTCTCTGCCTTCTGTAAGCTCACCCCAATGGTTCCTGGGGTGTAAGGACAGTAAGGGGAGATCTGCTTGTCTTTGAGGCCATGTGGAGGCTGCCAGCCCTCGTCAGTCTTTGTGGGGGCAGTGGTTGCACCCTCTCTACACACTGTACATCATATCCTCCTCCCTCCTCTCCAGCATCACCTCCACCAGGCTGCTCTTCTGTTCCCCAGACACAGAAGTTGTTTTGTTCCCAACTTGGGGACCTTGTCTCTCACAGCATGTGTCACTCACAGCGTCGTCTGCCTTGCACTGCCTGCGCAGTGTGACTTCCTGTCATCCTATGGCATAGGCTGTGGCCACACACAGGGACACTGCTGAGTGGATAAAGAAGAAGTCTGGGAACCGAACAGGAAGAGGCTCAGGAGGCCTTTGGGAGAAAAGCCATGATCAAGTGGGCAAGAGGTTGTGCTGGGTGATAGCAGCTAAGAAATTAAACACAGTAAATAACCAGTGAACCCCAGCTGAAGACTGAGGACTCAGAAGGAGAGGGGCAGCGGGAAGTGCTGGATTGCACTGCCGGCCATGAAGAGCAGCTTCCTGCAGAAGGAGAGAGGGAGGGAGAGCTCCGGGGTACCGAGGCTCCAAGGCAGCAGCCTCCTTTCAAAGGGTGTGTGAGACACATGCCTGTGACAGTGCTGCCCAGGAGGAGGGCCCAGTGTCTGCAGCCCCGAAGCCAGGCCCCAAGCCTGGTAACCAACTAGTGCAAGTCCTTGCAGAGCCGCCCAGCTCCGTGCCAGCTCTGAATCTGACACGTGGTTTGTTACTTATTTATCAGGATTATTCCAGGGCTTAGGCGGCCTGCCAGGAAGCCACGTGAGCGTGGGCAGGACAGCATTCCTCCAGCCCAGCCTTGTGGAAAAGTGAATCTTTCCACAGCCTGATGCTCGGAAAGGGCGCTGGGCTGGGTGGGGATGGGCCAGTTGTGCTGCTTCTAAAACGTGAGCACGTGGACCTCCTTGCCAGCCACTCTGTGAGCCCCGCCCCGCCCTCCCCACCTGCCTTGCACCAGGTGAATAGCAGTAGCAAGTGTGTTTTTTAGTGTAAGTGTGCTTATCAAATATTTGGAACACACATACACTGTTCCAGATGAACCACAAGGAACTCTGTCTCTGTCTTGTGTATGGTTGATTTCTTTGCTAGATCTTGTGCCCCCAGCTGGAAGGCAGCTTCTGTGAATATGGAGTGCCGGCTGAAGCCTGCACGTGTGGCAAGTCTACATGTGACCTTTGCCTTTGGTCAGTCCCCCTTCATGTGGCTGCTGGAAATGGGAATGGAGGGTCTGGGTCAGCTGGGATCAGCAGAGCACCCATGGCGTCTTCATGTGACAGACATCAGGATGACCGTGGTGGCAGCAGAAGACAGTGTCAGGTGTGGGTGGTAAAGGAGGGAGGCACCTTTGAGTCTCAGTCCACCGTAGGCTGTCATCTCGCTATCTGGGACCAGGCACCCACGTGGGGAATGAAGGGTCTGAAATTCTGGGATCTGGCCTGGACTCTTGAGAGCTGTGGGAGAGAGAGCAAGGCTAGTGATTTGTGCTTCTTCTTACGAACCATAAATTGTCAGTGCTTAAGGAAAACACAGCGTGATTGAGTCCCCTTAACATGCAGACTCTACTGCTTTGGTGCTGGCATTTGTAGGAAAAAAATGATTGCTTAGAAAAGGTAGGAAGAGTGAGCGGAAGCCAGGCAGGAAGGGACTTGGCCCTCTTGCCAGGTGGGATCACAGGCAGACAAAGTGCCTGCTTGGATTTCATTGCTAAGTTAATCCAATATGAAGAGATAAATTAAGCCCTGACCTTCGCACGTCCCCAAATCCTGACAAAGTGACAACAATGTGGCTAGCCTGAGATTTATAAGATTCATAAAACCCACAGCCAGCAAGGACCTCTGGAACAGGGTGGCCCCACAGTGCCGCTGATCCCAGAGTCTGCTCGCTCTTTGTCCACCTCCACTTGGGCACTGTCGTAGGTGGGAAACTCGTCCCTGCCTTCCAAGACAGCACCAGTCTGTCCCTAGGAGCTGTGGGAGCTTTGCTGATTCTATAGTGGGCAGCTCACTCATTACCGAGGGCAGGAGACCCACATACCTGCCCGGGATGATGTCAGTCACCAGACACTCCCCGAAGTTGCTCTGGTGTCCACAGTGACAAATTCTGCAACTCCTGCTGAGTGTCATTGGGGAGGTGCAGCCACCGAGGGGGCACATCTGTGACACACTCCTTCAAATCTGAGCCTGAGCCAGGCATGGTAGCTCATGCCTTTAATTCCAGCACTTGGGAGGTTGAGGCAGGAGAATTGCTGTAAGTTCGAGGCCAGCCTGAGCTACATAGTGAGTTCAAGGCCAGAGAGACCCTACTGGAAAAAAAAATTCACCCTGAAAGCTCATGGAAATTAAAATTTTCAAGCAGTAATATTCTGTCTTCTGCTCTGGCTGAGATGAAGGGGTAAGTTGGGACTATCTGCTGTGGTATAAAACCTATGGCAGGTACAATGGATTTTGACTAAAGGATAAGAACAGACAGAAAATAAAGGCTGTATTTCTTTTGGATATGTTGGTTTGACTTGTTTTAAGAAAAAAATATGTATTTTATCTGGCATGATGCTGTTTGTGCATTTGTTTCCTTGACAAAATAAAGAAGAACTTTGTGGTCTTGGCCGGATCCATAGGCTCTGAACTGGAAAAGCAGATTGGGCCTGAAGACCAATTTTATTTAACCCAACAAATGTGATGTGACTCAGGAAGAGTCCACCAAGGCGACAGGCAGAGGGGAGTGGGCTGCTGACTGGAACCTTGAGAAACTTTAACGGAGGACCCAGAGAACAGAAAAGCAGCATATGCACGATGGTTCCACAGTGACAGGAAAACAAGTTAGAAGGGTTTGACTCACCAAGAAAGGTTTGGGGCAGGAGTCCAAGAGATGCATGAGGCTGAGGCTTGATGTCCACTCACTTCCCTGCTTTGTCACTGGTTGTGGGGTTTAAAAATAAATCCATTTTATGCTGGAGAGGCTGTGGGGAAAAGGAACCCTTCTCCACTGTTGGTGGGAGTGGAGACTGGTGCAACCACTGTGGAGGTCAGTCTGGAGGTTTCTCAAAAAGCTAGGACTGGAAGTCCCATTTGACCGAGTTATTCTGCTTCTGGGCATATTCCCAGAAGAAGTGAAATCATCTTACCACAGTGATATATGTGCACCCATGTTTATCGCAGCACAATTTGTAATAGCCAAATCTTGGAAACAACCCAATGCCCATCAATCGAGGAATGGTTAAAGAAGATGTGGTACTTTTATACAATGGAGTACTATTCAGCTATAAAAAATGATCACATGGAGGCTTTTATAGGTAAATGGATGCGACTTGAGACCATACTCATAAGTGAAATAAACCAAATACACATGTGCAAATACCACATTGTCTCCCTAGTGTAAGAAACTGAAAGACTCAATAAGAAACAAAATACCCGATAAATATGGAGAAAAGGTTCTGAAGTCCATTGGTGCTTTTATTCTTTGATTTGATTGGTTTAAGTCCCTTTCCTACTATTTGAAGGCAATATGTGAGAAGATAGGAACAGCTCTTTTGAAAAATGAGACACTACAGTAGCCATTGCTGGTTTCTTGTTGTCCGACTTGAAGGCCTGTAATGCTCTTTTGTTTTATCTGGTTTTATATGACTTTGTTTTGTTTGAGTTTATTGTCTGTAAATGTATGAACAACCATTTTGAAGAAAGCAAGAGACACTAGGGTAACCATTGTTAATCTCCTGTTGTTATGTTTTGAAGACCTGTATTGCTTGCAGTGTTCTGTTCTGAAATGCTATGTTGTGTTTGACTCTCTTCTGTTTGATTTTGCTTTGTTTTGTTCTGTTTTGTTTTGTTTTGTTCTGTTTTGTTTTGTTTTGTTCTATTCTCTTTAAAATAAAAAAAAAATAAATCCATTTTAGAAGCAGTCCTGCTACTTTATCTTGGAGAAGATGCTTTCCAGGGGTGATACCAGCCAACAGCTCTCTCTGGTGGTCTCATGCATCACCGTCACAGTGAGCATCCCTATGACTGAAGAGGCTCCGCTGGATTCTTGCTGTGGGTTTGCCAGCTGAAGGCAGCACCGGGCATCTTGGGAGCATCTGGAACCAGAGGTAGTGAGTGCATCCTCCCATCTTCCCCTGTGCCGTCTTCGGGAGAAGTCAGCCTTGCTGCATCTTCCTCTACTCCTTCTGATGCAATGGGAGTTTGCAGAACTGAGACCAGATCTTTGGGTGGACTTCCCACGAAGCCATCCTATTGGCACCTGCACAAACTTGAAGCCTGCTTCAAAGGGAGCAGGTTCTTCCTGTGACAACCCGTGTGCCACCAGCGTTCACTATCCCCTGCACTGTGCGATGGGTGCTTTCAGGTGCCACTGGCTCTGAGATGCTTTCCTATTCCCAGGGAGCAGCAGGAGGTTTGGGTGGGAGAGAGGTCGCAGTGAGGGCTTGTGACAGGAGGCAGCTGGTTCTACAGTGTCAACTCCAGACCCCTTTGAGCAACAGACTCTTCTGCCAGAAGCTGAGAGGTGACACAGGTGTGATCCGGCACCAGGCGCAACAGCCTCATGAAGCCTCCTGGGTCTCTTGGGTGAGGGGCCTGTGTGGGCGACACTGTTCCCATGAAATGGGGTCTCTGGGGGTTCTGGCCACACTCCCTGTCCTCTTGTAGAGACTCAATAATTATAGATACCAGAGTCTCAGCCCTCAGTGGAGGGCAGAAAACAAAGACCCATATATTTATAGAGAAGGTGTGATAAAAAACATGAGTGTTTAAATTTTAAAAATGCATTATAGTAAAATAGACATTGCCACTAGTCCCTGTACAATACTCCCCCTTGCTTTGAACACACATCCCATCATTCTTGCCACTTCCTGAAGTAGTTCTGAAAGTCCTTTCCTGAGTGTCTTTAGTTGTGCTGTTGTGGCCACTTTAATGTTCCAAATAGATTCAACACATTTCCCTTTCATGGTCATCATGAATGTGCAGAAGAACCAGGAGTCTCACAATGCCAGATCCAGTGAGTAAGGTGGATGAAGACATAATGTCATGTCTTTACCAGCCTGCCTTCCTCTTGGGTGGCACTCAGCAGCATCGTTCACTCTATTTCTGATCATGTCTCATAAAGACCCCTGTGAAAGAGGACTTCCAGAGTTGCTTCAGAAAGTGGCAGGAACAATGGGATAAGTGAGTCGGAAGTGATGGGGAGGGTTTCAAGGGGGATTCCTGGCACTGCATCTTTCACTGTGATACATTTTCAAGTGTAAGTCACCATGTATTTTGATCACCTCTCAGACAGTACTGT
>RJWT010050987.1:0-10773 GCA_004365215.1 Cuniculus paca
AAGTTAAGTATATTTTGAACTACATACAATTTTACAACCAGTATTTGTAGCCATGATACTCTTTGAATAAGCTTTTATTTTATATCTATAATAATTAAATGGTTATAGTTAATTTTTAATGATTTTTGTGGTAGATTTGTGAGTTAGAATATCTTTTCAAAGAAAAACACTCATTTTGCCCATACATTTAAAATTTAAGTATAAATAATTGAGGAAATTATTGTTACACAATTTGTTATATATCTATTTGCTACTTTACATTACTATCATTTTGAAATGCTTTATTTTGATTAAGGTTCTCAAACAGTTGAAAAGAAATTAGAATTTTTATTTTGGAGATATATGCTCCCATTATCTCTAATAGTTGTGCCTTGATATAAGATTGTTATAACCTTTTATTCATATAGTCTTTGTACTTATTATTCCTTCTCTTTTTTATAATTGTTCCTTTATAACTTTATGATGGTATTTCCTTAGTATTAATGTGTTTTCTAGTTAATTTCTTAATAGTTTTTAAAAATATCTATATCTTAATATATAAGTTGAATTTTCCACATCATCTAATCCATGATTTACTTTTTCCTTATGAGTGGTTGGTTTTTTATCAAATTTTCTGATCCTGATATATCACTTTGTGTTGTTTCCTCTAGTAGTGGTATTATGCATTATTTCTTTTTTTGCTACTGGCTTTGTTTTATTATTCAGATTTACAGTCTTGGAGTTGCATTTGTTAATTCACTACTAAAA
Source organism: Cuniculus paca (assembly GCA_004365215.1). Taxonomy (NCBI): domain Eukaryota; kingdom Metazoa; phylum Chordata; class Mammalia; order Rodentia; family Cuniculidae; genus Cuniculus; species Cuniculus paca. The sequence continues at coordinate 748 of RJWT010050987.1, forward strand.
TGATTAGACATTTACATTATCTGAGTTTTTGCTTATTTATCTTTGTTATTGTGTGCTTGTCAGATTTGATCCCTCTTTGGAGACCTAGGTTAGACTGCCCAACCTACTATCTCAAAAGAGCTAGAATTCAGTTCCCTTTTCAGTATATTTAAACCCATGGATTCAAGGCCAACTAAATGTTCATTCTTTCTCAGATCTATTTCAATTATAAAGTATGCAGCAGTACAGTACCCATGTATAACAGTATAGTAAGAAATCTATCCTCACATAGAAGCCATTCAACAAACGTGTGAATGTAATTTTCCCTCATTTAAATGTACTGAGATGTGTAATAAATGAATGTGAAATGTATCTCAGAAAAAATCATTGAGGGGAAAGTGAAATTTGTATCATATAGTTTTATTTGAAAAAAATATTAAAAAGTAAGATTATAAAAGAAGGTACAGTCTAATAAAGGCAAATTACCACATTCTGGGATTAATATTGAGGGAAAGACTTGCCTCAGTTTCTTCCCAATGTCATCTAATTACTCTAACTGACTCAAAGTTATTAGTTTTTCTTTTTGATTCAAGACATGTTCATTTTATTACCAAATGTGTTTTAATATAACTATCAAATACTAATATTTCTTTCTCTATCTGATAACATTCTCAATTTAATTAAAAAATTACTACTGATATTTTATTGGATTTGTGCTAAATTATTTTCCTTTTCATAATTGCATTATTTTGCCTGTCGTATAATGCATTCCATCTATGCATGTAAACTTATATATTCATCCTAAATTTTAAAATTTTCTCATTTTTAGCATGTTGTTGATGTTTGCATAGAGTCAGAATAAAGATAGATGTTGACTAGAACAAAACCAAAACAACTATTTGTAAATCAAATATACTCATTTAGTTTCTTAAAATAAAATTTATATGCATTATTAAGATAATAAACTTTCAGAGTTTTTATTTTATTAAAATGTATTAGGTCATATTATCATAAAAATATAGAACTACTATCAAAATTGAATAAGTCAGTGTTAATAATCACTGAGCATTATATGCATATCCTTGTGGTATTTTTATTATTGATAGTAGTCATTTGCTTTGTTCTACATTTGTGCTTACTTTGTAACATCTACCATAGCACATGCCTTAATAAATAATGTAATTGAAAAATCAAAGAGTTGAGTGAAACAAAATATTACAACAGTATTATTTATCAGATAATATTTCATAATAAACTGTGGTGAGGACATAGCAAAACTCCTCCTGAAATATTGTTAGAGGTATTACAAAAAATAAGAAAGGTAATGATAAAAATCTCTGTGAACCATCTATGCAAATGTCATAATTGCAATGTCGTTTTTAAAAAGTTGGTTCTTCATGAAATTTGGTTTCAGGGAAGGATGAAAAAAACATCAAGAAGACCAAGCTGATGATTGGACAAGAGGTCTCACATGCATGTGTTTATGGGTAGTTAAGCAGCTGAGACTAACCTAGGTATAGGTAGCGAATTTTATAATATACTTGGAAACAAAACTGAATACAGAGTTTCAAATACACAAAACAGTTGAAGGAATTATAAGAGACTACATTACATTGGTCTTACATTCTAACTTAAATTTGTGTTTAATAATATAATCATTTACATTATTTGGTGCTAATGAGACACTTGCTCCATATATCCTTCAGATGTAGATTCTATCGATATAGTGTAAAAGAATACATTATATGTGTATTGTATAATCATATATGTAATCTACATGATTCTTGCTATGAACCTAGTAAGTTTTCCCAAACATCCATGTACTAAAGACTGAGTCATCAAGCTGGTGCTGTTAGGAGGGGGGGCATTTTGGGACGTCCTTATGTCATTGGAAACATTCTTCAAAGCGATCGTGAGACCTACAGGTAGATTCTTTTTCTTTTGTTTCCTGGATGATGAGGTAAGTGATGTTCTGCTACGTATTTCTTCCATAATGTTCTTCCACATTACAGGCCCAAAACATGATTGTGTACTGAAAGTTCCAAAATTGTAATGCAAAAAAAAAAAAAAAAAAAGAAAGACAAGAACAGTATAACAAACAAAACATAAAACTCTTCTTTCTCTTTGTAATTTTATTATTTTAGCTCTTTTTCCATAATGTAAATTTAACTAATACATACTTGCATATACACAAACATACATGCATATCCATATTCTCCAAGTTTTTATATTCTTGATATATTACTTAAAAATTTTGGCTTAGATTTAACAAGCACCTTATTCTTCGTGAAGAATTTCCATTTTGTTTTTAAAACATTAGTGCATTATCTAGGTTTCAAAAATTTACCTTTTTAATTTACATTCTTATTTTTTCTTCATTTTAATAAGACCACTACCCATGAAATACTATAAAATTCATTACCTTAATTAGTAAGAAATTTCACCAAAATTTGATCTCTATATATTAACTGAAAGCTTCTAAAATAATGCATCTTTATGATATGTGATATTTATAATAATTGTAGTAACATGAAGTACTGAAATGTCAATAGAACACAAGTTCAACAAAATTCAGTGCAGAGTTAAGAAGATGAAAGCTTCCCCTTACTTCTGTGTCCCACTGAGCCATCTTCAGTGCAGGAATTACTCCACAAAGGCATTTACAAATTACGCTTTTTTCACTATCTAGTCCTCCTATACTTGATATTATCTTTCAGGTATCAGTACTGGAGAACTTTTAATTTGAAGTCTTCTAATGGACAACACTTTTCTTTAAATTCTGACCAAACATCACTCCGTTTCTGCTCTCTGATGTGTTTTTCCTTTTCCTCACTGACTTTTGTAATCCCCTCTGTTGACACTAGCTGACACTTACCAAGCATGCAGCACAGACACTGGGAGCATTCATGGAATAGCTTCACCATCTCAATTAAAATAAAATTAACCTTGCAAGTGCAAGGTCGTGAGTTCAATTTCCAGTACAAAATAAAATAAAATAAAATAAATGGCTATCTTTTTATTACTTAATTCTTAATCTTTTAAGTGATCTTCATGTGAATCATTTTAAGCATATCCCTATTACATTAAATTGTGTGAAGAATGCTTTAGTTCCTTTTTAGTATATTCTGCTCTGAATCACTGAGTGGAGTAAAGAAGTTTTCAGATATAACAAGCTTTATGCCAACCACAGTTTAAGAGCTCACACTCTACTGGGAATAATATCATCATAAGAGTTTATTTAAGCCTGTCAAGGGTGCTCATTGTATTGAAATTAAAGCATTTGACTGATTGAAAATATAATATCTGCATAGTATTCAATTTTAAATATATATCAATTTATTAATCATCACATATGGGAGGCAACACTTTCGATTTTTTTTTTTGGTAAGTAATGCCATCTGTATATAGAGTTTGCTGATGAACCTTTATACTAATTTTATTGCATTAGTTTCTTAATAAAAGATTATTGGAAAATATTTCTGAAACATTTGATTAATTAACCCATTTGATTAATGGATATTAATTACCCTTTAAAAAGATTTAATTTGTTGTGTTTTCAAAACAAAATCAGGTATATTTCTTTTTATTGAGTCATTCATTGGGTTTAGAGAATAAAGAAATAAAATGTCGTCTGTTTCTCTTTACATCTCTCTTTTTGCTTGAGAAGAAGTATGTATGAAATAAGATTGTTTTATCAAATAAATGTGTGTTAATAATTTCTTTTGAATTAAGATGTAGGTTTTGCTGCCTTTGATTGACATGTTTTTATATAATTACCTCTAACTTTATATATGTCATTTTATTTTTCAGTGCTGGGGATTGAGTCCAAAGTTTTGAGAATATTGTATGAGTGTAATTTCATCTGCAGTGTTCATCTGAATAGTAGAAGTGCATTTCAGCACCCTCTTCTAACTTCTAACATTCTTCCTTTTTCAGTTCCTCATTATGAAAGGCTTTCAATGAGAAAGGAGACAACGTTCTGAGTGAATTAATTTTCATTAACCAGTCTATTTTGATTTGTATCCTTGGGTATTTGACAATATTGATAATATCTTTAAATATTTCAGGACAACATACAATAGCATATATTTTAAATTCAAGTAAACTTATATGCTGAATAATGCTATAGTCTATGACCCTTTGTATAAAAGAGTAGTTCTAGTATAACTGTTCATGGTATAGAAATGATCCAGATGGACAAACTGACGATTTCAGTAGCTTTCCTTTTCATCTGAGTCCCAATGTTTGGCATAGCACAGAAGTTTCAAAAATCACTTACATGTGTAATATTGATGCATTACTGAAGTCGTTTTCAAAAGTGTGTATTCCACAGAATTGAATCATCAAATTATTCATGCAATTTCTTCTTTCAGTCATGTGTGGGTTTCTTATTGTGTGTGACTCCATTTACAGGAGGCACAGAAGGCAATTTCATCAATTAAAAGCATGATAACATTGATTTTTGGACATAAGCATACGTAGGGGTTCTATTTTAATTTTGTGCCTTAGTGATATGAATAGACAAGTGCCAACAGAATTTAACAAACTGGGATTTTAGGCTCAATCATACAGTCTAAATATTTTATGTGCTATGTGTAGACAACACAAAGTGATGTAAGTATTTTCCTTTGATCTGATGAACGATGAAAAGGTTTTAGATTTCCCTGAGACTTTAGGTGAGATCTAAGAATGTTTGCCAAGATGTGCCTTGTAAATAAATCAGTTCTTGCTATAACAGAAGTACATTAGACAGACGGTCATTTAGAATTCAGTGTTTCATTGGGAAAAGAAGAGAACTGAAGAGGAAAAGAAAGAATAATGATATCTCAGTAGTGTACATTTTAAACCACAGTAAAATCATTGAATAAATACAGCTAGTCATAATACTGTATATTACTAGACTGGAGAAATATACCTCTCTAATTGTACTTTTAATTGGAAAATGTGCGCCAATTTAAATTTAGCACATGCGTGTAATATATACATAATCTTACACAAAAATATTTTATAATATTTAATTCTGACAGAAAATATTTCCAAAGAAAATTGTAATGATAATTTAAAATATTCAATAAAGCAATACAAGTTAATATTCTCAAATTATTCAGGCTAACCTAAACTCTTAATTAATCTCAAGGATAACATTTATATGTGTTCGCATATGTATTTGTATGAGCTTTTGTTGAAAATAGTATCATCTAATTTTTTAAATTATACTGAGGCTGCAGCTATGGTGATATTGAACACTGAAAGTAAATGATTTTTTGACTGTTTTTAAGCATTTCACTTAATCACCATTTAGTCAGTTGTGAGATATAGATATTAATCAAGGAGAATAGTCCATTTCCTTTGGTCACATGCTGTTATGGTTGATACATTGTGTCAACCTGAGAAGTTTAGAAGTTTAACTGAAAGACTCAGCAGGATCCTTACTTTGTAAACATCCTCATCCTGTGCCAGAGGAGGGCACAGAGATTTTTGTGAGTGCTACATCTGCCCTGGGGATGGGAGTAGGATTATCTTGCATACAACATAATAGAAGAAAAGAGGCTTATTCCCCCAAATTTGCTCTGGCTGCTGCCTTGAAGTATTGCCCCGGTGCCATGACACCCTGCTTTGGAGCCAGCTGATTATGGACTGAAACCACGACAAACAGTGAACTAAATAAACTTTTCCTTCCTTCATTTTAGGTGTCAGATATTTTGTCCCAGCAAAGAGAAAAAAGTAGCCAAGACACATCCTGTGAAGAAAAAAACCAGAAACTTGTTGGATTCCAAGGATGAATATGTGCATCTTTCCCCCAAAATACAGCAAAGCTATCAAGCAAGAGTTTAGCAATAGAAGGCAAGAAAAGAACAGGCTGATGGTGACTGACATTTTTCACTTCTAGTTTTCAAAACTGATTATTTTCCAGCTAGGTCTTATTTTGGGGGAAACATCCATTTTCTGGGGCAGTCTTTTGACAATGACGTGAAGATAAATAACATATTCTGCTTTGAAACCTAAAATTGAATACTCACTAGGTTAGATACAAAATATGAGTATAATAATGTGAGGTAGTTTGCAGTGTAAATTCAGTCACAGCAATTCTAAACTTGTGAAGGGTATAAACTATTTAACTCCATTATTCCAAACCTTATTCTTTCTGACACTCATTAAAAATACAAATCAATTATGAGTGCATTTAAGGTAAATAGTAGAGGAATAAAAATTCTAGTGTTTATCCTTTTCCATCGGTTGCTATTTACTCTTCAGATATAATTTTAAATCTGCTATTTTCAGTAAATCAGAATTTATTTCAAAGCTGTTTTTTCTTTCTCTCTTTTTTTCCTAAATACAGACCATCACAAATCACAAACAGTAGTTTCCAGGGGAAGTGAAAATTAGTCTTGGTATCTAAAACTGCTGGTTTTATCACAGAAACATGCAATTTTATATGTAAAAGTTAGAGAAGTATCAGTCCTTGTCCAAATGTCAATCTGGACATTTATGTATTTAAGTATTTCTCTAATTAAATGGGCAATAATGTGTTACCAGTTAATATTTATGACTAGCTTTATGCATGCATTCAACAAACCTTATGTGACATAAAGATTATTAAATTAAATATAAATTCTGCTTTTGAGAGGGGGTGGTCACAGTCCAGTGGATAGACACTGACAGAACTTCATAGTGTTCAAAAGTATAAAGTTAGTTTATTTTTCTCAGTCACATGAGATGAAATCTAGCTCTTCTGTCCACCGAGACTGACATACAGTCAAAATTAGATGTAGGTAAATATTCAACTTTTCAAGTCCTGGACCAACAATACTAATTCCATAAGATATGGAATACAGCCCAGTGCTAGATAGTTGTCTAAAATTATCAACTGCAGAAATAGGTGCAGCAAATCGCAGACAGGTGAGCAACTATTTTTGCTCTAAATACATGATCACTGCTAGAGGGCTTAGTGGAAATTCTTGCTTTTGAAATCGTAGGATAAATTTGAGTTCTTTTTGAAGCTAAATGACTGAATATAAAGCAAAAAAAATTGGTTTCTAACACTTAAAAATATTTTGTGTAGTATATACATCCAACCTTATTTTTCTTTTTTTCAAGAACACGTTTCAAACTGCATATTTCTGTTTTATGGAGATGGCAATAAAAGAATTAAAACTGATTAGATGATAAGTAATAAAATACATGTTTTCTAACTCTTAAAGAAAAAACTTTATTACGTGTTGAATCATTTCATTTAATTTTTGTCAAAAAGAAGTTTGTGTAAAAAATTCATATCTATAAAATTCATATCTATATCTCACATATGTAAAAACTCATATCTATAGATATTCATATCTATATATTCATAACTGGACAAAAATAAAAGTTCTCATCTACCCAATAAAGGTTTATAATTTTAAATTTCTCTATTTCATGCATTTATTGTCACTTTCAGTTTGGTATGAAAAATGATAAATTTTGGCAATACAGTTAAGAGTTAAAGATTTATCTACAATGGGGAGCTTTTCATACAGATAAATTTTATCATATTTGTCTGACCTCAAAGAAATTCTCTCCTGTACTATTTGACATGTTAGGCAGAATGTTCCATTTGGAAAAACATTTCCAAGCGTACTGAAATGTTTGCTTACTGGTTCTTAAATCATTATTTTATCTGAAAATAAATTCAAATAGATCCTGTGTTTTAAAAAAAACAGTTCAGTGCTTGTATCTAAACATGCTATTTGGTGGATAAGGACTTGATATGTGAGTTGGGTTTAGTCTTAAATTCTGTGATAAGGTTTAATTCTCTGGTTAGGGTGTGAGGATTAAGGACAATGAATATGTTGCCTGCTCACCTAGAAATTTACTCAAACTAAGAAGGATCAGTATTTTACAAAGTTTATGGAAATAAAATACATCACTGATTTCCATTTCAGGAGTGCTTAAGAGACTCAGAGAAGAAATAGATTCACCTAAACCATGCAAGAAATAAGTATCTGTGACTGTAGAAGCCATTTACTTTTGATTTTATTATTGTATTCTGTGATTTCCAGTTTGCTTACTTGTTTATGAACTCTGAATTCATGTGGAATCTTTCATGCTCCAAAACACTCTCTCTCTTTTTTTTTTTATAGGAACACCAAAGTGAGCTTTTATTTTAACAGGGCCTCTGATGCAGCACAGAGGGCCCTGTGCACAAGAGGGAGCCATTTTAAAATACGGTAATATACAAAAATATATTTTAAGATTAATTAATATCCATTTCTCCTCATTCTTTTGACTAATTGAGATTTTTTTATTTTTATTTTTTTAGCACAGTGTAATGGGCAGAACAATGACCCTTCTCTTTTCTGCTCCAAAGTGGCTCATGAACGAATTCCAGAAAAGTGGGAATATTATAGCATGTGATTAAGGATTTTGATGAGAGATTAGTCTACATTAGCCAGATGAACTCAATTTAACTTCATAAAACATTAAAATAGTGTGCCATGACCAAGGTCTGGTGATTCAGTGATGTTACCATGGAGGAACAGCCAGAAGACAAGGGCATGACTGACTTGGCATGGGGGAAGGCAGCCAGGAACTGAGCAACAATGGTAGCCTCTAGAGTCAAGAAAAGCAAGGAAACAGAGTAGACAGCAGACAGTAACAAAGCTGGGAGGACATCTTGATTTTTGAACAGTCTATCATGCTAGCTTCTGACCTATAGAATGCTAAGATAATAAATATATTTTTATAGCAACCGTGGGTAGTAATTTATTATAGCAGCAATAGAAAGTTAATATATAGACTACTTTAATGAATTAAACAAGAACCAGTATTATTTCACACAAGAGGGTGCAATTCAGGTCTCTTTCCTTTCTCCTTCCTATATTTGCTTGTACTTTCCTATGGAGAGTAGCTGAAAGTGAGGAAAATGCATTTGCCTGAATTTTCTCCACCTGTGGCTTGCCCTTCTACTAGGATTTTCCTGGAGTAACTCAGCTCCTCCATTTCTTCTCACTTAGAATAAACAGATATACAGAGAGACAGACAGATGGACACATAGGTTACAGATCTGTAAACTACAGTCACAGAATGATACAATGATGCAGCAGTAGCCACTTTTAGGTGTCTACGTCAAGAATTTTTTCATTTATTTTCTCCTGTTCTCCTATTCTTCTATTTTCTCTTTATTTTTCTTTTTTCAGTATCTTGGGTTATTGCTAAGTGAATTTTTTAGAGAATCTGTTCCTGTCTTTCCTGTTGTCTTCACAAATGCTGAGTAAGCTACCACTCTGGAAGCTCTGGCCAAATGTGGGTGGTTAAGTAACGCCTCCTGGACTCCAGATTTTATTCCTTTAGCATGTGGATCTCGCTCTCGCTCGCGCTGTCACTCTCACTCTCACTCTGCCTGTCTTCAGGGCTTGAGATTAAACTCTGGACTTTTACACTGAGCTACATCTCCAGGCCTTTTTAATTGACATTTTATTTTAAAACTGGGTGTCCTAAGTCTCTAAATTGTCCAAACTGGGTTTGATTTACAATCCACTTGCCTCAGCCTTCCAGAGTACTGAGATTACATGCAGCTACTTTCCTCCTTTCCAACTAACAGTCTAGATCTAGAAAGCCAAGAACCTTTGAATACTATACTCTTTCCTTACTCAAACGTGAATGTTTCAACACTTTGTTTTCATCGTGTTGTTGGACGCAGTGTTGCCTTAGATCCTCTTCCCAGAAGCCATCCAAAGTGCAATACTGTGTTTTAAACTCTGTGAGTAATCCTAATGAAATGCATTTGTTTCCTTTCATAACTAATTCATTTGCCTGTGTTTTAATTCAGTTCAATAGTTGGAACTTTCAAAGACAATGAAATTTCCTTCCCTCCTTGTCGGTGCCGCGTTGATTCCCTAAAAGGCCGGCAACAAGGGAACACAGCACAGCACGACACACGTTACCTTGACTTAGCGAATGCAGGCACTTTATTGGGTTGCTTTTACTTTTGCTTCTCGCGTGCGCATAGCGCCTCGCGGGAGAGAACCTCCGCGCGTCCGTCAGGCACGGCTCCTTGTGTGTTCTCCCGCG
>RJWT010050988.1:0-10768 GCA_004365215.1 Cuniculus paca
TACTTGCTTTTAAAAAATACAATTATTTTTAAAGATGTTGCTTTTAACATTTTAAGGGCAAAGACTTTAATGTGGATGGAGATTTTCTGTCCTACATTTCAAAATTCACACTTGCTTCATTCACTGTATTTTATCAGAAACTTTGAACATTGCAACAAATATTTATAAAAATTTAGATTATCTACAAATTAAAATTTAAAGCCCGAATTTCCTATCCAGAGGCACTTACAAGTTTCTCTCTTTTGATTAGAAATTGAACATCATTTTAAGATTTATGGGAACAAAATAAGTTATAAGAAATTTTGAGATTTTAAGATCATTTAAAAAAAAACAACAGAAACAATGAGAATTCTTAAGTCTACAATTTGTGTTTTATCTACAAACATAGAAGTTCATGATTTTTAAAGTAGTTATTTCTTAGATTAAAAAAAAAACTATTTTCTTCCACAGTTGGTAGTTCAAAACAAAAGATTTACTTGGGAAAATGAGTTCCATCATTATGTGAGCCATTATATACTTTTAATGTTCGCCATTTTCAAACCTTCCAAAAATCTGTTTGTAGAAATTCATGACAAGTCTGTTAAAGAAAAACTTCACCTATTAATCTGACAGCAGAATTAACTAGAAAGGAAATCCAAAACCAGGATCCTAACATTTCATACTTCTTAGATATTCCCTAGAGTACAACTAGCACACAGTGCTGGGTCCATGGTGATCCAGGGAATAATTGATTATCTGAAAGAAACAGATGTTTTCAAAAGTAAGTGAAACCACATTTTAAAATATACTTATGGATCAGGCCAGATGTCAAAGGAGGAATCCATTTTAATGGTTTCTAACATGATCGTGCAACGAATTTTCTTAAAGTGTATCAAACTGATTCCTGCATCTAACTTATCAAGTGCGGCAATTTGTATAATCACTGTTTTAAATTTTGCAATGTTTTAAGAAATTATTTTCAAATTACATGTCAAAATACTGTTTTGATAAGTGTATCTGGCTAAGCTTGTTTAGGTAATGCTCATTGGAAATTGGAAGGCCAGTGGGACTAAATGATACAGTGAACTGATCTTTAGGAGGGTCTAAGTTACCCTGACCATTTACTACAGGTAAATCAAGTGTCAGTATCCCTTTCTCTAAGTTTGTAATTGTTCAAGAAACTATTTTGCAGAGTTCAAATGTGTATTATTCTCTTTTCATGTGAAATGCCTGGATGGTTAAGACCAAGTGTGAATTGTATTTGTTTTCAATAAAAAGGGGAAACGTAAGCTTCCAAACTGTAAATTTTCAACTGTGCTTTATAATAAAATCTTTGATTCCTATCCCAAAGTGATCCCAGGTCTTATTCCACTTCTAATATTAACCTTACTACAAGCCATTTAACATAAACATATGTAACAGTAGTAGTAATATAAAAACTATTTTAATATGCATCTTTAGGATTGGAAGTTATATACACAATTACAGGTTTCAGGTTTAACAAAATCTCTCTGGTCAGTGCCTAACTCCGTGTGCCATTTAGGGTCACTCATGACGATTCCTCTGCAGTCCTGCCTGCCCATGTGAGGGGTCAGTTAATGCCTTAGGTTAACCCACAGTGTTTCTCATCCGACATATACCCAACAAGACAGGATTGAAATTGGGACAATCACAAAAGGTAAAGAACACAGTTCTTTTAATGGCACACACATTTAGAATTAAAATCTGAGAATTAAAACCTGGGACTGTTCAAGTTCTTCCAGCAACATGAAGGATGCATAGAGCTAATCTTGAACAACTGAGTGCCCGCTAATTCAATTGCCTACAAATCCACTCATTAGCCAAGCAGTCTTCCAAATTAAGACATCCGGTCTCCTTCAATTTTCCACTTAAACCAGAACACAGATTTGACCAATCGACTTAAGATAAAATTACACATGAAAAGTGACTGCATGGTGTATGGGTTAGCAGCTGGACAGCCTATCGAGAAAACCCTATGCTGCCTCTTGAAGTTTCGTGGATTCACGAGTTCCTAGGCAATTGCCTCAGCATTCTTCTTGCAACTATAGAAAATGGGTCATATTTTTCCAATGTGCATTTAAATTAGAATGTTTGCTCATTTCCATTTGGGTGGCCTAACACACACACTACAATTTCATAAAGTCTGAATAGAACTGGTATTCAAGAGACTATGCACTATACATACTTAGAATCTACCTAGTACGTGATCATAATACAAACGCTCATACACACACACATGCACACGGGAAAGTCTCAGTTCATATAATTTATTGCAGTTAGCACACAGTTTAAAAATTCACCAACACACCAATAGTACAAAACTAAACAGCATTATAAGTTATTCCCCCCTCAGGAAAATAAAACATACTATGATTGTCAAAGCTAGATGTCAGTCTAAGTTTTAGAACAAAGGAAGAATGTGAAACTAAGAAAAGGAAGAAGCAATCACTCACAATGACCACAAAAAGAAAATCCAAAAGAAAGTCCGTTTTTCTCACAGACATTGATTGTCTTCTCTAAATTAATAAAAATTATTTTAACATAAACTGTATTTAAAAAAACTAGAAACTCTTCAAGTAACTAAAGATAATGCTCCAAGGCCATTTTCACAGCTTTTTTTGTTTGTTTGCTTTAAATGCCATTACAGCCAAATTAACACACATTTGACCAAATATTTCCAAAACAGTCCAGCAACACACAATGGAGTTTTCCATTCAGTATCTTAAGCACAAAAATAGGCTATGTTTACAGTAGTTAAGGCGATCAAATTTTAAACAAAAGCAATTAAAAAAAAAAAAAGGGAAAAACAGCAAACGTTTTCCATGCTACTCCCATAGACCTTATTTGTAAGTGCAAGACAGGAAAACAAACACTGTGCAAAATGCTTTTGCCCTGTGTGCTGGTCATTAAAACCACACATGGGGCCGCAGCCTCTGCTGCCGATACACATAGTCTACTAACCCCCTTCCCCATGTCAATCAAGGCAGTCCAGTCCTTTCAGCCTGGGGCTTTTTCAGTCCATAGAATCTTTTCATGAGTTTGGGGGGGGTGGTTTAAGAAAGAAGGGAGAGAAAGAAAAGGAGAGCAAAAAAAAAAAAAAAAAAAGAGAATGACCTATTGTCAATTTGTGCAGTAGTTATTCTAAAAATGCTCAACTGGGTAAATGTGTACACCTAAACTTTTGAGCTGGCATGGGTTTTGTGCAATTAGAAGTTATAAATGCACACTGCACATGCAAATCTTTAAGCCATTTGTAAACATGTATATGTTCCTTGTTATGTAGCGAAGTTATCAATTTGCAGCTTAAGTTTTTATTCAGCTTAACAGTTTCAACTTAAAGACAGTGGGAAAGTCAATTTAAATTATATAAAATAAAAATAAAAACAGTGCATTTACGTTCTTCATAACACCAGTTTTTTTCCAAATGGTGCTATTTTTCTAAGGAAATTAAATAATTTTAAACTCACTCGTTAAAGTTATACAATGCAAACAAAGACAAAAAATATATTGAACTCATGCATTTCTGTAGCGTTAATATTTACTTTTCAAGACTCAACTAAGAGCATCAACACAACCTGTCAAGTTCTTTGACACCCCCCCCAGCCCATGTAATCAATTACAGTATACAAGAACAGTAATTCACATTTTTAAACACACAGTTCAACACTGCTGAAGCTGCAATATCCTTTTTCATCCCAAGCAAACCTTCACAAAGACAGTGTCCCAGTGATCCCAGTGTACTTTCAGAATTTCTCTCATTGGGAACCGTCAGAAAACCAGAAGTTGCCACAGAAAGTTTTAAGTCAACTGCTTGTTTAAAAATAGATAATCCAGCATTTCAGAAATTTTCCATTTGGGTCTAAAAGCATTCAGGTTTCCAACAGCCAGAAAAGGTTCATGCAATTTGAGACACAGAGGTTAATAAAACTGGAGGGAATTTCTACTTTAAAAAAAAAAAAATGTGGGGCACAAAAACTCAAAAGACAACGCAGTGTTGACAAAATTAAGCCATATGAAAGCATTTTGTGATAGGACAATTTGTTTAGAAGGTTCTTATTGGCTTACTTCACCTATCCCTCAAAGGAAAGATACCTCTCTATTCTCTGACTTGTTCTAAAGTTTCTTTTATCAGAATGCTAAATTAGTGAGATTCTCATGCTATTATTCTAAAGTGCAAAAACAAGTTAAGATCCCAACTTTTTAGTTCCAGGAAACAAGACTGCTTTTAGACCGTACCACAACTATATAGAGATCTATGTATATATGTATATATGTATATATATATATATATTATTTATATATATATATAAAATTATTTCCAAAGTTCTTGAGAGCTATCTTCTAAGGTCCAGTCTCTGACAGTAGGCAAGCTCAGTGCTTCACTTTTGACCGACAAGGAGTTCACCAACTCACAGTGGAACTTGCGAATGTGTCTGTACAGGTCTCCCGACTGCGTGAACCTGCGCTCACACCACTTGCAGGCGTGCGGCTTCTCGCGTGTGTGCACCACGGCGTGGCGGCTCAGGTTGTGCGAGTACTGGAAGCTCTTGCCGCACTGGGTGCACGTGTAGGGCTTCTCCCCCGAGTGAGTCCTCTCGTGGCGCTTGAGGGTGTACATGCAGGAGAAAGTCTTCCCGCACAGCGAGCACGTGGGCACGTTGACATCGGCCGCCGGCTTGCTGCGGATGCCATCCTGCTCCCGGAAGTGGGTGCTCAGGTGGATCTGCAGGATGTGAGGGCTGGGGAATACTTTGTTACACAGGGGGCACATGAAGATCTGGCCCGCAGGGCTCAGGATGTTGGAGACGTATGGGAGCAGACTGCTCTCCATGCCCCCTTCCACCTGGACCCGCTCGCTCTCCGGGGTCATCATTTCATCATCGCTGGCTTTGTCCTCCCGATCCAGCTCCCTCAAGACCGAGTCCTCCCTCAGAGGAGCCAGATGGGCCGGCTCATACTGTACCCTGTTATTAGTGCTCACACTTTCTTTCACAGTGCTATGTTCCATGTCATAGTCATTAGTGCCAACATCACTCTCATCACAGGAAGCCTCTTTCTCCACCTTCACCTGCACCAGGTTGCTTCTCAGCACGTCCTGTGAAGAGAAATAAGAGCTGTTCAGATTTTCAACTCCTGAAAGGCTGGACTTGACAGACAGGTCCAGCACACAGTCAACATCTGCCGAATCCCTCACGGAGGTGACAGACCTCTGGGACAAAGACTCTGTTGAGCTGCAGGGGCTGGCTACTGTTTTTCCAGCTGCTGTGGCGTGTGGCTCTGCCTCTCCGCCAGCCTGGGGGATGCCTGCTGAGTCCGAGGGCAATCGCATCCACATGTTCCCAGGCTCGGCCGCCAAGTCCCTTTTGCTGGGCAGGATGTTCAATTTTTCATCTTCGCCTTCATCTTCATCACTGGGCAAATCGCCTGCCATGTGGCTGCTGCCATCCGAGAGGCTCTCGACTTTGTCCGAACAACTTGAAGCATCTTCTTCCTTTTTGGTGCTGTCTGCCTCCGTGGTGGCTTTCTCTTTTAGCTTCTTTTTGCAGACTTTGACAATGTCATACATGTGGAGATAACTGGCAGCTGCTAGCACGTCTTCAATGGGCAAGTCTTTGAACTGGAGTTTCCCTTCATACATGAATTCAAGCAGGAGAGCGAAAGCGGGGGCCGTAACAATGTCGCTGTTCAGATGAACAATGTCTCTTTTGTCCAGCTGGTCCTTGTAGAAGAGGTGGAAATACATGCTGCAGGAAGCCAGTACAGCTCGGTGCGCTCGAAACTGGGCATCTCCCACCAGAACAGTGCAGTCACAAAGAAAACCCTGGTGTCTCTGCTCACTCAGACACTGCAGCAAATGTCTACTGTGGTCTGGAAACTCCATACTGTCTTCATAACCTGGGAAAAGAGGAATTTCTCATTAGAATCTAGTCAGGAACAACTTTTCAGCACTCTGGTCCCCATATAAAACAGTAATAATTCTGCCTTGGCTGCCGGGATACATGTCCCTGAATTTTAATCAGGCTTATCACCCATGGACTACCAAATCACACACACAGGACCTAAATTTAGGAAGAAAAATGTATACTTTCTGAAATTCCTTATCCCAGCAAGCAGTCTCTGATGCAGCTCCACCTTCCCTGAACTTTTTCGCAAGTTTTAAAAGCCTGCATTTAACTCCAGACTCTTACTGAGGACAATTTACATCTCCTTCAGAAGAAATTTAGCTAACTCTACTTGTCAAATTATGCCCCTCATAAAACTACAAGATAGTTTTAATTTCAAAGGGAACAACTCATATCACAAACAAAGGAGAGTCCCAGATATACTCTGGAGGATTCAAGAAAACTCACGCAACTATTCTTTTTATTTCATACTTTTGATACCCTGACTGTACTTAGCGTAGTTTAAGCACATACACATTTGGCTGAGTCAAGGATAAAAAAAATGAAATCGTACAGTTAGTCCAGAAATCAGCGAACAACTTACTTTAAAGTCAGAGTGTTACAACAACAAAAGCCCTGTGTATAAAAACAGATGTTAATGCCTTAAGATTTGCAGGTATAGCACACATTCACAGGATCAGAAGGAACTATACCAACAGATGGAAAAGATCATCTTTACTATGAACGAATCCAAAGATTTTTTTTTTTCTAAATGAATTGAGAAAAAAATGGCTATTTTTTCTTCTCACTAGAATCTGTACTTCAACAGTATTAGGAACCAACAGAGGCTCTATTTAACTCTGAAAATTCTTATCTAAATTTTGATCTGCTATAAGGCAAAACAAGTTCCACATTAAAATTAATTCAAATTTTTAAAGATGAAGCCATAGCACTCTTAAATGAAACTCGAAAGCTTTAGATTCAACTTTAAAGCTTTTCTACAACCCTCCCCCCAGGCTCTGCCTTACCTCCCCAACAGAATATACTTTGTCTCAACATAACTTGACATTTTTTTTTCCCACCAGCTTCTACTCATCTTTGCAACTATGCATCTTTGCCTTATTTTCTGGTAAGGGAGGGTGAAAAGGAAAGAGAAGAAAGGCAAAGATGTACGAGGGGTCAAAATTCAACTTTAGTGGGTAAACTCTGTAAAAATAAAGAAAACCTGACTTCCCCTTTCATGTGACCAGAACCAAGGCTCTGCACCACTCATTTCAGCAAGTGCATTTTGAGGATGAATTCAGATTAATTTAATATTCAGAAATTACTTCCCTTCTTCTTCTACACTTTGCCCAAAACAGACTAAAACTTTCATCCTAACACCAGATACATGCTGCAAGATGCCACTGCTAGAATAAACCAAGATTTACAATACAATCACTTTAAGTGCCCCACAGCTAACATCAATCCTAATCCTTGAGAGGGCTAAAAATAAAGATTGGAGGGCAGCTCACAAGGTAGCTGTGATCAAATTAGGAGGCTGAGAGGACAGAGAGGGACGAAGAAGGAAGCTTATAAACATCTGATCCAGCTGACTGTGGCCATATGGCAGCTGCTGCCCAGATAAAGAGATTAAGAATAGAGGAGTGCGATTACAGCTGTCTGGCCAATTCAGGCAGCTCAAATCTACAAGTTCTAAATTAGTCGCTAACACAAAAACTCCTGCAAATAATTATTGTTATGCTGAAATAAAAGATCTCTTAAATATATATTTGAAAGAGAAATGAGGAAACCAGTCAAACTATTCTCACGAGGACAAAAGTTTGGTTTTTTTGCTTTTTGTTTTTTTCCTCATCTTAAAAAACCTCCGGTTTCAAAAGCACTACAGCTGTACGTTTCAGTAGTGCTGCTGAATGTTTTGAAGAATAAAGTTTCACAGTGGAATTAATTACACAACAATCTAGCTTCTTAACTAGAATAATCTTCTCATATAAGTTTGAATGCTGGATTCCAGTTCACTATTTCTGCCCCCCTCAAGCAAAAGGAATCTAAATAGCAGTGAACAAAAAAAGCATTTTAATCCAAAGTGATCTCAAAAAGCAGTATTTCAAAGTCTTTAACATTTCAAAACTTGAAATATTTCTGTGTATTAAAGTTATTTACTTGCTCAAATATAAAAGGGATAAAAATTAAAACTAAGCCCAAGACTTTCAATTCCAGTAAGATCATCATTTAATACTCAATTTCATATATTATTACTAAACTGGGTTAGAAAAGTAATGTGATTTTTTTAAAATTAAATAAACAAAACACCAAAACAGAAATATGCTCAATCTAATCTCTTGCTACTCCTACCTTTAGGACACATAAACCTGATTAAGTCCTTTCCTCTGAGTCTTCCTGGCTCCAGGTCTGTTACATCGGTGGAAAAAAAGCAGACTAAGAGAGACAGATGCAAAGTGGAGATGATGTTAGAGAGGAATGAGATACCTTCTCCACCACAGATCCGCACACACTAACTCCCTGTCTGTGTGTTAGAATAAAAGGCTGAGGGATGGCAGGCTGTCAGCTGCTCTGACATCATGTTCAGATGGAAATGCTACCTCCAGCTGTGCTCCTTTTAATGCCATATGCTACTCCTCTACACTCCTGCCACCAGCTTTTTCTTAGGAGAACTTTTCTCTTCTGTTAGTATAAACAAAATACTTCAAAGTCTTCCTTTTTTTCCAAACTTTCTAACAGAAGAAATTGAAAAACTCAGCATATGGAGTTCTACTGTATTTATGGAATAGCAACACTTCTGTCTTAAGTTGGTGGACTGGCTTACATACTGACAGCACACTCAAGCCACGGTGCTATTCAGGAAATCCAGATTCACTTTTATTCAACTCCAACGTTCAGTTTCAAAGGCAGCTTAGGGATATTTTTAAACCAACCCGTTTGACATCTCCAGTCCCATTTCAACATTATTGCTGGGCATTTTTTTTTTTTGCCCCTGTGGCAATAATGGTATATACCACTGAAACGCTGGCAGGCTTATTAGGAACTATTACTTCAGCCTGGTTCACCTTATTTCACTCTTAACAACTTACCTACCACTACCTTCTCGGGAAAATTTTTCACACTGCCACAGCTAATGCAAATTTCAAGTCTCAGTATCAACAAGCTGCACTTTCTGAAATCCTGGAAAGTATTTCCGTTCAATGAGACAAATTAATAAACTGATACAACCTGCTGCAGTCACTTACAGTGAAGGCTGTACCTGCGTATCTGATCTTTCGGCGCAGAAAAAGCAGAACCTTGTCTTCCCTTGATCTGTGTCCCATAACATTTTTTTGGGGGGGGCCACTCTGTAATGTTCATGATCACAAGAAAACCTTTCCGAGGAAGGAGGAGGGGAGCCAGACAGGTCCAGTAAGTTTGGGAACTTTAAAGCTAGTTTGTGGGTCTTTTTTAGTGGCTGATGAAATGGTAATGTAACCAAGGCTGAGCTGACCAGCGCCCTGCGAGGTGCTGAGACATCCATGAATGTCAAACACTTTTCCACAAGACCCTGGGAAGGGTGAGAAACAGAAAAGGAGCTGGGGCCTGAGGCGCAGAGGTCCCAGCCCCCGTAGTAACTACTGGGGTCTCATTAGAAAACCATGGCAAAGAGTTAAAGGACGACAAAACCCAACCACTGTGTCTTGTCCTCGCTCTCCCACAGTCACAAACCTAACTTTCTCTAACTTCGCGGTGAATGACATAATTATGAACGCCTAGTTCACGAGCCACTCTTCCCCCAAGCGACACAACCTATTCTCCACAAATGCCCTCGCCCCATTCCAATATATCAGACATTAATCACCCCATTTACCCAGTGGGGTGGGGGGTGAGTGACAGTTTAATGAGCCCCAAGCACCGCAATGGGCCAGCGACTCCCACTCCACAAATCAAGCCCTTCACGTCTCGCTACCGCGGATCCATAGAGGTTTTGAGAGGTTGGGGTTTTGTTTTTCAAAGAGGTGCGGGCGGGGGTGGGGGTGCCGAGTGGGGAAGAAATGCAAATCTTTGCGTAGCTGCCTGTGCTAACAGCACACGGGGAAAGAGGAAGGTTAAAACCACAGGGAAGGAGGTGGAGGGCGTAGAGCCGGTGTAGCAGGAAAACACCTTCAACAACAGCCAAGAAAACAGACCCGGGTCACGGCAACAACAAAAGAAAAGTCGCAAGAAGAAGCCAGCGGGAGGAGGGCGGTTGCTACCGCTTCCCCGACGCCGCCGCGCGCGAGCCCCGGGGCCTCCCGGCAACGGCCGCGGCCCGGCCCGGCCCGGCCCGGCCCGGCCCGGGAGGGGCGCCCTCCGCTGCCCTCCCCTCCCCTCCCCCGGGCGCACTGCAGCTGCACGGTCCCCGGAGCCGCGGCCGTCCCGGGCGCCACTGCAGCTGCGGCGGCTCCCAAGCCCCCTCCCCCAGCCCGCCGCCCTCCGCACTCCGCACCCGAGAGGCGCCGCCGCAGCTGCACCGGCCGAGCCCGCCCCGCGCCGCAGCTGCACCGGCCGGGGGGGCGCGGCACGAGCCGGCGAGTCCGCACGCCCGCCCCGCAGCTGCGCGGCCCCGGCCCCGCGCCCGGCCTCCCGCAGCTGCGCCGCCCCCCGCCGCTCCGCCCGCACAAACTAACTCCACTCGCGGGGGCGCCGGCCCGGCCCGGCCCGGCCCGGCCCGGCCGCCCGCACTGCCCCGCCGGCCGGCCGCACAGCTGGCGCCCCGCCCGCCCGCCAGGGGACCCCGGGCGCCGAGGGGCGCGGGTCAGGAGCCGGGGGCCGGCGCGGGACTCACACGGAGCGGCCCTAAGTCACCGCGTCCCCGCCGCCGCGTCCTCCTCCGCCTCCGCCTCCTCCTCCTCCTCCTC